>KN509397.1:0-14182 GCA_000787155.1 Scartelaos histophorus
ATAAGAAAAATTAAGAAACTGATTAGTTTCAATGAATATTAGTATCACTTTTTAATTGATATCACTACATTTTAACACTTGTATGAAAGTACATTTGTAAATGGGTTAATACCTTTACTAAATTAACTTTTTGCTGCATTTTTACTTATGTAACAAAACTGAGTACTTCATCCACCAGTGAAATGAGTCATAACATTAGTAAACACGGTGAGACTTCTGACTTACATAATAAGATGTTCATGGGCTGAGCAAACTGCAGGACTTCCACCCAAAACAAGCTCAAATACTCAAATAATCACATCTTAGATTACTTTTCCAGAGAGAACAACAGACACTTGTTTGGAGATTGGCCAATGTGGGTTTCCAGGCACAGCACAGTTCCTCTTTTGGTCTGATGTCAAAAATATAAAAGAAGTACAGACTTGTGAAACACTATAAATGCTATATTAACTTAACTTTTTCTCTGAACTGTGGAAAAATGTTGGTTATTTTTTTAACTAGGATCAAATTTGAGATATAGAAGGTTGAATCATGACCTTCTGTGTAATTATACATACAAACTAACTACTTAGTTGCAAAGCTGTTACTGTTGCATTCTATTTATTTGTTGCAGCTCTTTCGTTTTTTAAAATTTTGTACATTTAGAAAACTTTTTTGTGGATAATTCTGGTTTAATATTATCATCTATATTTACTTTAGCAATACATCACACTTTAAAATTTGTTGCGACAGGCTTAAATCAGCAATAAATCAAATCTTCCCTAGTAAAATTTTAAAAGAATTCATTTGCATTGCATATGAATTACCGCTTTATAAACTCAGTGGATATTTGCCAAATCACTTCTGCGGCTTCACACTTCCAATTTTGGACCATTCTGAAACTGTATACTTCTAAAATGACACTTCTCTTCTACACAGGGTTAAATATTATCACTTATTATATATCTGTATTTACTTCAGTTATATATGGTACTTTAAAATGTGTTATTGTGTTACAACTTGCAAAGATTAGACTTGCAAACTAAACACAGTTCTAGATTTTTGTCACTCATTTCTGTGGCTTCATACTTCCCACTATGAATACAAGTGGGAACTTTTCTACACAAGGTTAAATCTCCTTTTTGCATTGGATCCTCTGTTTTTGGTTGCAAACATCTGAGCCATATAAAGTTATTCTCTCAGCTTGGTTTAGTTTGTCCTTGCATAGTCCCCTTAAAAAAACTTCCTCAACCCCATTGTTAAAAAAAGACTTGCAGATTTTTTTCAGTCTGTTGCATTGCTGTCATAGTTCACTTTCTTAGCACAGATTGTTTGCATTAGATACTGACGGGCGAACCTCCTTGTAGCATAAAGGAAAAAAACAGAGCCTCAAGCTGCACTTCCCAACTGGAATGTCCTATAATGACTCCCCTATGCAGTCTGCAGCAACCACAACCATAAATGAAGTCATAAAACAAGCACACAATACAATTTAACCTACCTTTCTATTCCTGATATTGTGCAGAGAAATTGAATCCTTGAGAAAAGTCTCAGCCCAGAGCTTGTAAAAGGCTCCAAAGTCCAAACCTACTGCAGTTGCATAAGAATGAAAGAGGAGAGGAAGGAAAGGGGGAGATCCCAGAGGAGCTTAAACAGTTTAATCAAAGCCCGCCCTCTTCCAGTGCCGTATACTCTCACTACAGGAATGCTGCGGGCACTATTTAACACTCCAGGAAAAGGACTCACCACAGCATATAAACTAATGCAGGGGGAAGTATAGACAGAGGAATTTCCTTTGTTTCAGTGAGAAAACTCGAAAAAGTACCTAAAGCAGCCAGTTCCGACACGTCATACTCACACACTTAAGGTAGAAATAGTGTATGGTCAAAAAAGAATAATAACAAATCCCAAAACAACTCTATGTAACCTGTGCTCAGCTATTTTACAGCTGTATCTGAGTTGCCAGAGCTTATTTTGCATGTAGAGTTTTCGCTGAAGTGGAGCTCTGAAGTGGAGCCACATTACATCACTTGGTGAAACAGTGTTTTCTGTTTAAGAGGAGAATTCTACATATGCAGAATGACTGTGCTTGTTGTGAAAAAATTATATATATATATCTTGAAGAAAAATGAATTTAATCCGTTTGTGAAGCTCGATGAGTTTTTCAAATACAGACCAAGGTTTATTGTTGTTACAGAAGATATGTACAGAGTCTAGGCCTGCTCTGGACCAGAGACCAACAGCATGACCACTAACTACCCCCAGTGCCCCCTTCTGCTCCCCCAAGTGCCCCAGAGTATCTCCCCTTCTCTCTCTCCCAGAGCCTCTGAGCTCTGAGTATTTATACAGAAATACAAGTTACATATCAAAGCAGAGAGACACTTTAACAGACTTCCTAATCCAATTCACTTACATTTGAGGAGCTAAAACAACTAAGGATGAGACATCCTGAGGCTGGAGACTCCTGTGTCTGCTGAGACTTTACACATGTTAATGACAGATACAGTTAACATTAATTTACATAAAGGTAGATAGAGAGAAATCTTTTCACAATTTAAATTTCCATCACAGTGCTAAACATGTCTTAATAGTTAAACATGTGTAAATTAAATAAAAGTTTGCTTTGATGAAGAACAGATCAGAAAACAGCATAATATTGAACTTTTAACTCTTTAAAACCAAATATTCCTTCTTTTAAAGGTAAAAAAGTCCTGTCTCATAATAAGGCATCTGTGAATCTACCAACGAACTGTCACAGGTACAAGATCACACAGCCATTTACCATTTACTTTGCCCAAATTCTTTCACGGTGTTTCTAAAAGCCCAGTCGAAACTATAAAACACCAATGTAAGATCATGGTTTAAACTCATAGAGAGTATTTTTACCTTTTCAACTCCACTAAGTCAAGAAGAACCAGAGAAAAAAGCCCCACTGCAGATATTTGATCCCTAAAAAGCACTGTCAGACACTTTGTTAACTAACTCACCTGTTTGCATCTACTCAAATGCACAAGAGGCAAGGTGCTCCCAAAATCTCATCAGTTCTTCAGCGCTGGTCTCTTCATATCGTCATGATTATGTTGAGCATGTGTGTACCCACTGGAGGAACACAGAGCTATGGGGGCCCCTGTGTAGTAGTTTGATGTAGTGCAATATTTCTGTAATCTAAAACACAGACACAAGATGATTTTACAGTTGCATGAGATGAAAAATAAAACTCCAACATGTTTTTTTTCTTTGAGAACTGAATACTGAAGAGGGATCCTGAGGTGAATCTACTTGAGATAGAAAACATCGCCTTCTGGTCATCACCAAAACAAAATCCGGCTCTGGCACTTTTCTTCTTCTTTTTTCTTCGTTTGTTCCTGGAGGTCTCATGATGTTTGCCTCAAGTCCCTCTGCTATTTCAGAACAGAACAGGTTTAATGTCTTATGTATTGGGCTGGCTGTTGTGAAACTGTTCTTGAATCAGAAGAGTTTGCAGCCTCAAAGTTTGTGGAGGATGGTGGAATTCTATATGTTTTTAATATGTAGGCGTAATGTATTTTGTGTTTTTCCAAAATGTCCCTGCAGTGCACTCCTGATGTCTACTGCTGCAGCCCATAGAAGTTAGAACAGGACATACTGCACATGGCTGAAACAAGTGTCCTGCTCAGACCACTTCTGCATTGTGACTAGACTGCAGTGACACACATATGCACATGAATCTCCCACAGTGCAGCAGGGCAAAGGATCATTGGAAAACGATGCTAAAGCAGCTTACACACCACTTACAGTATTTTCAATAGAGGAAAAGTCCAGCCAGAAAGAGTAATTTATTTAGCATGTGTACTTTTTACCTTTGCTTTGTTTAAATTTTTGACAGCAGTACATGAACCTGTAATTGAGTATCCTAAATATTTAACTTTTAACTAACTTTTCTTCCATTGTTTTATGTTTCACTACGTCGCCAAAGCAATTTCCTTAAATACTGCTCACTAACAATTTGAAGTACTTCCCACTACTGCCACTGCTTAATTGCGTTCATACTATAACTTTTCATTTTCAAAATATAGCTAAAGCATATTTTTATTTTTACTTTTAATGTTACTTAATGAAAACGTAATGTTGTCAAAAATGTGTAAAGTTAAAAGGTTTTACATTGATTAATGACTGAGACTGTAGATTCTGGGAGAGGATTCAAACCTTGACAGAGACATGTAAGGTTTAAACCAGCTGGAGACTGGAGCTGGAGACTGGAGCTGGAGTCTAAAAGAGACTCATATCATTCTGATTGAACAACAGAGAAACATCAAATTATAATATAAACAACTTTGATGTCCATATAAATCAGCATTACAATTATTACCAGCCAGAGCCAAATTCATTTTGAGCACGTTTACTGCACCTGGGGCCTTCAGGTCATGTTTATGAAATTTGAAATTATATATATATATTTTTCTTTCTCAAGTAAATGTTACTAAGTGTACTAAGTATTCCAATCAACTTCACATGACTTTAATAGCAGCTCCTGATCATGTAGGCTAAAGTAAGGAAAAAATTAGTCTTTAGTTTTTACTGCGACATTATATGCAACATTATATTTTAGTACATTTCTATCTATTGGTAAGATGTTAAAAAAATCATATATATTTAATTAATGGTTTCATACATATATATTACATGCATGTATCACATATACATAGTAGTAGTTTTTGTATTATTAGCCCTGAAAGAACTTTCCCTGAGTAACTATTTTTACTCCTTTACTACGGCTGCACTCACCAGGCTCTGATAAGCATAAAGGCAGTAAACAAGAAGAGCTGACTCATACATGCCCCAGAAAGGAAACCAAATGTAAAACGTCTTGCACAGTGCAGACTTGACACTTCTGTTGCCTCAAAGTGCAGTACCAGGAAGTAAAACTTATTCAGCTGCCCATGACCTGCGTGCTTTCACTTCTATGTAGCACTAGAGACTGTCAACATGGAGCATTCCTGGCTTCTTTTAGTCCTATTTTTCTCCACGAAACTGAGCATTTGTGGAGGAGATGTGGGTGATTTTTCCCCCTGTTTGCAGTTCTTTTACAGATCTTGGCCACCTAAAGGTCTGACTGGGACTCCAATCTGTCATAGATACAGCAACCAGTACCGCTTTGCCTCCCTGTACAGCCGTGTGAGGAGGTCAGCCTGGTTCTCTGCTTATGTGTACAGTGTCCCAGTGGGGAAGAGACCCTCAGCATCCTGGAAGTATGAGCCACAGGTAAGAACTGGCATCATTTCATATTATTCAGTGGAAAACATGATGCAAAGAGTCTTAGCATGATCAT
Organism: Scartelaos histophorus; assembly: GCA_000787155.1. Lineage (NCBI taxonomy): Eukaryota > Metazoa > Chordata > Actinopteri > Gobiiformes > Gobiidae > Scartelaos > Scartelaos histophorus. The sequence continues at coordinate 5,288 of KN509397.1, forward strand.
AACAGCTTAATAACTTTGCTCCTCTAACTGTTCAAATCAAATATTACACCTAATTTACATATGTAGCACCTGAATGACCACAGTGCACTAGAAATGAGCTCTAAATGTTTTCTTTTTCATCAGTTACATCATCTTTGTTCAGCTTATACGTTAATGACTTGCAGTTATGGTTCATTAAAATGCTTCTTCTTTTCTTTTAAATCAAAAAGCAAATTTAAAATGCAAGATTCTACAAAATTTTGTCATAACATATCAGAAATTTAAAATAAAAGTATTGTGGTCATATGTTATTCCTGAGAGAGCTTATTATTATTTATTATTTACTTATTATTATTTATAAAGGGAAAATTAATAGGAAATTTACTTCTGGAGCCACTGTTGATCTCCATTTGACCGCAGAGTCCAGTAATTGCTTATAGGCTTAAAAACTACATAGAGGAAGTCTGGATTTTTGTCCGGGATTCAGCAATTTGGGCAAAATGCGAAGAGAGCATTTTTGAGCTCTCAGAAAAGACTGAAACAAGCGTAAATTAAACAGAATGTGTCTTTTTGATATGGAGCCAGCAATATAACATGGATAAAAAGGACAAAACTATTTTTTCATGCCTGAATTATTGCATTACATTCATAGACTGTATTACACAGTCTGATTCCATTGCACATTGGACATAATGTTTCCCCTGTCCTTTCTGTCCACAGTTGGCTTATCCCAAAGCCAATGGAAACATGGCACTGTTCCCCCCAGGCCCTTTAGACCTGAATGTGGTGGAGAGTCAGGCCGTGAGTCAGGACTATGTCAACTCTTCCTTCTCTCGTGGCCATCTGAACCCCAGTTTGCACCACCAGGATCACGATGACCGGTCCTCCACCTTCACCCTCACCAACGTGGTTCCCCAAAAGGCTGGGTCCAATGATGGGCCCTGGGAAACCCTGGAACAAACTGTCAACAAAACACTGGCAGCTTATTGCATTGGAAAAGCCTACATAGTTACAGGGATTATACCATACAATAATCAAGAGCATTGGATCAATAACAAGCGTGTGGCAGTACCAGAGTACTTATGGTCTGCCTATTGTTGTCCACAGTTTAACAACAGCCTCCCACAATACCTGAAAAGTGCCTTTCCAACATACGCAGCTATTGGTCGTAATGACAGAAATAGTACTGAGGAGATTGTGCCAATTGACAAGTCAGTAAAGGAGCAATTTTTTGGCTATGATGTGAGAAAAATGAGCCTGGCAACTCTGGAGATGTATTTGAAACAAAGGTTCAATACTGTGGTCAATCTTTTCTCTGACAGTTGTAATGGGGAGCGTAAATTATAGGCTAAATGTCTCACAACTCCATAATATCACACTATAATAAACAAAAATGCTTTAGTATTGGACTAAACATAGGGCAAAGTTGTTTATGGTTGTTACTTATTTGTAATACATAACTAACTTCATACTGTTATGTTCTCAGTATTAACTAGTATTAAGTATTATTACTTATTTGTCTCTAAACTGTACCACTGACATTTTACCACCAGAGGGCGCCATGGTCTTTCAGATGGGCATATTACATTTAAAGTCGCATGCCCATAGCGTTTTTATTTGAAATTTTACTTCATATCCGATATGAAGGAAAATTTTAAATAAAAATGCTATTTTCACTCTTACAGATAACAACTGTTATGTAATTTATTCTTTAAAAATAAAATAAAATAAAACTGGACATGTCCAAACTGTTGTTGTTTGCTATAATAGTTTAATAATCTGAATGGTGACTGCATAAGCCCCAGCACCTTCTGTCAGTCATTACTCAGTGCTAGTGCAGCCTCTGCAGCTCAGTGAGTGAACTCTAGAGGTTCTGAGCTTTCACATAAGACAAGGCCTGTCCAAATACTGGAACAGACACAGGTGCATTTGTGCTGAATAAGATTAAGGGTCTGGCAACCTGCAGGTTCAGTCATGACTGTGGCACCGTGCAGCCTACATACCGTAGCAAGTGGGTGTGGTGTTTTTAATGTTTACCTTCATTATTCTATTATATAAACAAATAAAATAATAATTTCAAAAATTACACTTCACACAGATGTTTTATTTGTTTATACATTTATTAACTTCTTACAAAGCATAGATGTTCCAGCAGCTGCACACATGCATACATGGCACTGCTTACATACAGCCTTCAGTGTTGTGATCTTGGTGGGGAGAAGAGTTTCTCCCAGATCTCCACCTTCATGATGCACCTGCCCAGAGGACACATGGTTGCCTTGATGTCCAGGTAGTCCCCCTCATATGTAATACCACTTCCGTTGGCCTCCTGCCTCACAAACCCTTTGGGATCTTTATCATAGTACATTTCTTTGTACAATGCCTCATTGCAATCCTTTCCCTTTTTGTAGATCCCCACAGCAAACCAGTTCTTGTACATGTTTCTGTCGTATGGGACAGAGAACATGATGGCTACTGTTTCAATGTAATCCTGACGGTTCCTCTCAAAAAGGTCATAGGTCATGACGCCCACGGCACCAGATGCTTTGCCGCTGTCTTTGCTGTAGTTGCACACCTCAGTTTTTTGAGGGCGCACGGTTGGTTGGGCTGGAATTAAAGTGCTGCCTTTATCCAAGAACACCCTTTAAAGAAAATAGAATACATTTTCAATACTATTCTATTCTATTCTATTTGCCTTTTACTTTATGCACTTACTTGGGGTTGATCAGACAGTAGTTAGTGGTGAGGTTGGTGATCTCAATAGTTAAATTTCTCCGACTGGTCAGATTAGCTGCCACTGCTTCAGCGGATTCTGACATGATGCTGTTTAAAATGACAAATCAAGTCACCAACTATAAACTATTTTTATAATATATATTTTTGATCTTACCTTGTCTAATGCGAGTCTGCTGCACTGGTGTGAAGACTGAGAACCACTGCAGCTCCAGTCGATTTGTCCTGTTGGGGAATGCAAGACACAGAAAGGAACCACCCAAAAAAATGTCTCCACCTCCACCTGATTACTCAGTGTCAAAAAACGTTTGTCCTATCGTTCAGGAACCCAGGTGAACAAAGGTAAGAAACAGAATAAAATGTTCCATTGGCAAAGAAGCAGGTTTAACTGGCATTTCGTGACCTTCCCTAACTCCTTCTCATCACCACACCTTCATTGTTTTCAAGTTCGGAACTAAGTTAACAGTAATAATTAGGTGTAAATTATGCTTTGGTTGAATACTATGTACTTGTACTATACACAACAGCTGGCAATGTAACTCTAAGAAAATGCAAAAGAGGCAACACCAAAATATGCAGTTGTTATTTTTTATTATATTTGCACAGCACCAGTAAACATGTAGACCACATACATATGCAAGCTCTTTGATTTGTACAGTTTGGTGCACGAAGATGTAACAGTACATTAGCTCATTTACCCATTTTATCGTAAATTTCAAGTTTGATGATAGCCCTGCCTTGGTCGGACATGCACCCCCTCACGTCCACAGTACTAGAGGAGAACACTATCCCTGACCCATCGGCTTCGTGGCGTGAAAACTGCGAAAAATCCTTGCTATTATACATGTGCTTGTACAACGCTTCATCACAAGTCTTGGACTGTTCAAAGACACCCACGGCCAACCAGTTTTTGTAGAAGTTATAATCGAAAGGCACAGAGAACATGACGGCCATGAGCTCATTGGCCTTGCGTTGTCTCATGTCGAAAAGCTCATAGGTGAAGACCCCCACGGCACCAGAGGCGGTGTTGTCGTCTTTGGTGAAGGAGAAGACCTCTGTGTGCTGGCTGCGCACGGTGGGCTGGGGAGGGCTGTGGCTATAACCGCTTTCCATGAAGACTCTGAGGAAACAAAGATATATAAATGAACTTCATCAACAACAGTCATGTGCTTATAATATTGCAGGATTAAATAGAGGCTTACTTGGGGTTTACCAGGCAGTACCGGGCGCTCACGTTGGATATCTCCACCGTGCAGTTGCGGTTGGTGGTGAGATGGGCAGAGTGCGCTTCTGCAGTCTCAGGCATGGTGATGGCAATGTAACTGTAAAGCAACAGCACATGGAGACAGATTAGATATTAAGAAAAATACTACAAAACATGGAACAAACCTAGACTAGACCAGGACTAAATCAGGACTACAGAACAGGACCAAACCGAGCCTACATAAAGGATTTAAATGAGGCTAAAATCAAGTTGCACCCAGGAACAAGTGCAGGAATATACACTGATAACATTTTAACAAACTAAATAAACCAATAAATGCAAGCAGGTGAAATTATTTGGGGAAATATTTTTGCAATGGTAAGAAATGGCTTAAATTAGGAGCACTTACTTTGTCTTAGGTCACACAGAGAGGCAAGGACACCACTGAAAGCAGTTTGGAGCTTTGGTGAAGAGACAAACTGGAGACACGCCTTTCCCAGAGCAGGCACACCTCTCAACAGGAGCGTTACCTCTGAGTTTAAGGAGACAATTATTATGCAACAGAAAGGGAGCGAGGCAGAGATCACTACATTGGTCATTGCACATTTAACTTTGGCTGTAAACTGGTTATAATTTATATATATATATATATATTTGGTCTTTTACCACTATAAACCAAAGATTAGGTTTCTTAAAGTGTTCTGGAAAGAGGTCCAACATGTATCAGTACTTGCAATTCTTATCTTGAAGCCCCACTGCTCAATATTTTCCCCAAAAAAGTGCACTGAAAAAGCCTCCATGTGAGCGGGGCTGGATCTAACTGAATTATGCAGGTGATGTGTGAAAGCCGCATGTTATTGCTTTAATTGCGCGTGCTGTGAGTAAGAGCTGTCTTCACAAGTGAGTTACAGCTTTTAACAAGTAGATTTTAAAATGAGCTATTCATCGTCACGTTGTGGAGTTCTAATTCTGAGCAGGCAGTCAGTGGTTTGGACTGAAGTCTGCAAACTCCTCAGGTGATGAGTTTGGAGCGTGAGCGTCTGAATAGTTTGGGGCTTAGACAACCACACCTATAAAAACAAATGGTAGAGATGAGTCAGAGAAGGAGCCAAGACTTCCCAGACCGGACCAACCAACTAAACAATACCCTTATTCTTATGCCAACTAATAATTCAAGTTTACTTCACTTTTATGGTGTTGTTTTGAGGTTTGTTTCATAAAATGTTAATAAACTAAAATATGCAGACTTACAGTGTAGCATATCCTTTTGTGAAAGACAGTTTATTCTATGATATTGATCAAGACAATCAACTGTTGTTGAATACTTGTTGTTTAGCACTTGAAACACAAAAAGTAAATGTGTCATTAAAAAAAAGCACCACTAGAGGGCACTGTGACTTTCAGAAATTAAACTCCACACAAGGGCTGCTATGCTGCAATGAGGAAAGTAAGTAGTAATTAAAAAAGAATGCAAACTTAGCGTTTAGTTACTTCATCACATGAGTGAGTTTAAGTTCTCCCTTCTTGGAAATGTTAAAAACTGTTGCCATTTTTGTGTAAAAAGTAGATTTATTGAGCAATCCATTCTGCTGCTCCTGTGAAGCTGCCAATCACGTGTCTGCAAAAGGATATTAACCTTTTCCCTCCTCATTTTTACTTCAGCAAATTATTCATTTAGTAAAGATTAGTATTTGAATGACTTTTTCATTTCATAAATTAGGCTGTATTAAAATATAATTAGTACTTAGTACTGAATAAAACAAAAATGGGGTAATTGCCACTTAATAGTCAAATGAATTAACATTTTTACTAGATTTATTTTCCATGTATTTTTTAAATAATACATTTTATGTATAGACATTATTAAATGGACTTCAGCTCATATTTGCAAAGTATGACAAGGCCAATAAAAAACATGTTGCAGCCTGCGTAGGTGGACCTGGACCTGTAGAGTGATGGATTTGTGAGAAACTCTGGTCTAAACAAGGTCTTTGTGAAAGTCCATTATATTGTCAGTTACTGAACGCCGCACACTGTGATCTATGCTTCATCATTTGACACTAACTAAAGCTTTTACTCTGTGACTCAGTGCCACTGTTAAAGGTCCCGTACAATGTGCCCCTGTCAGTCCACGATGATACTCCAAAGCAAGACGAGCCAACCCAAAACTACTTGGTGCCACAACAAATTCTATTTTTAGATTGACGTTGACAGTTTCCTTATTACAATGATTGCAAGATTTGCTGTTTTTTCACTTTATACATTCTGATATTCAGGTTTTCCAGTATTTTGAAGGTTATGGCTGGATTGACCACAGACAGATCCTTGGACACTTTCCAGTTTTTGCCTATAGGACATAAGCAAAAATATCCACTACACTTCCTCACCTTGCTTTTTCACTTTTAAGCATTTTCCATTTTCCTTTTAATTTATCTCATTCACATCCACACCATATTGACATTTTAATTGATATGTTTACTATTCATTTCAACAAACCACAACTGTGAATATTTGCATTATAAGGTATTGAGGAGATATATATTTGTCATAAGATGGTGAGATTTTTTAAATTTGTGTACATTTCACATCTGATTTGTTCTTTGTGTTTTCCCTGGCAGCTCACATGTGGAAATGCCCTCCTCAGCCCTGACTCACTGGATGCACCTCTCCTCCTCTTCCTCCTCTCCCGCCTTCTCTCTTTTACTCTCTTTTACTCTCCAGCTGTCTCACCCTCCTCTCTCAAACTGCCTCTATTTCTGATCACTTGGTCCCTCACTCCAGTCCCTGAGCGCTTCTTCTTCCACCAGCTCAACGGGGGAAAAAGCAGCTTACTCCTTCTGCTCCGAGAGCCTAGTGGAGGTGGTCCTTTTGCCCGGTGGTCCAGTGCGGCTCCCCCCACAGTCACCATTTCCGCCCCGGAGAGCTCCAGGCTGGCAACGCAGCCCCTTCCCCGGCTGAGCATCGGGCGGAAGACCCTGGTGGCAGCTGCTGTGGGGGTCATGCTGGTCCTGGTCTTGGTGGTTTTGATACCGGTGCTGGTGAGCTCTGTGGGCGCAGGGGGGTCGGACGACAGTGCCAGCCACTACGAAATGCTCGGGACCTGTCGAATGGTGTGTGACCCGTATCCCAGCACTGGCACCGCAGGGATGGGGGTCCACGCGGGCACAGATTCAGTAACTCCAGTTCTACAGGTGGACCATGATGAAGACCTGGGAGATCACAGCATTGGTCCGCCGTTGCCAACCTACAGCGCTCACGGCTCACTGGGCAGACCAGGAAAACCGGGGAAGCCTGGCCCCCCGGGACCCCCTGGAGAGCCTGGACCCCCTGGACCTCGAGGACCCCCAGGTGATAACATGGACATAGTGAGAACAGGGATTCTAGGACTGGGAGGAAAAGGGGTGAGTACAACCACTTACAACACAACACCTCGAGTGGCTTTCTACGCTGGACTAAGAAACCCTCAAGAAGGCTACGACATCCTGCGCTTTGATGATGTGGTCACAAATATTGGGGGCAACTACGAAGGAGCAACAGGCAAGTTTACCTGCAAGATCCCGGGCACCTACTTTTTCATCTACAATGTCCTGATGAGAGGAGGAGACGGCACCAGCATGTGGGCTGACCTGCTCAAGAATGGTCTGGTGTGTATCTTTAACTATATCACTTTACATTATGTTTATTAATAACTAAGAAAACCAAAGTAGAAGAACGGGCACCACTGCTAATTATAATTCTGACACACTCAACATTATGAACTGTAAAAGTGCTCAGGGGACAGAAGTGCACTGAACAGTCCTGGATTCATGTGTATGGTCATTTTATTTAAGAACTACATAATGACAATACACAGAGGCAGGGTTCCCGAGTGCGTATCTGTGCATATTACACATCCTGTAAACGCTGAAGTGAGTGGATGGAGTGAGCTGCTATCTCCTCTCTGCACACATCAAAACAGCGCCGCGAGGACCCACCAGTTCAAAGCAGGTGCTCTTTGAAATACAACAAACTTCTGCATTTTCACACGGCCGGTCAGCTCCAGACATTTGATATGGAATTATGATATCGGCTGTTTCCACGGGTAATTTGGTAATGTCTTTAAGGCTCCAGGTGGTGCCAGTGATCAAACCTACCATGTAAATGTGGATCTGCTACACGCTGCACAAAACTGTAATGATTATGATATCAAAAAATAGCTTGACATTTAGAGGTTTTTCAGGTCATGAAGGCAATCTATTTCTTCTTACTTTACATCACAATCACATAACTATTTTAAAGTGCATTATCTACTGGGGTATTTACAGACCACTTCACAAAACAAATGGATGAGCAGTCAAAACCAGAAAATTTGCCATAGACTCCAATTAACATGACCACAAATGTCAATTTAATAATAATAATGTACTATATAAAATTTTTTCAGTTGTTACATTTAATATATATACTATCTTAGACTATATTAAACTACATTAATCTTAATAATTAGTAAGATGTTATGACTTGACATATTGCAGACCATTTCAATGTGTGAAGGCATTCCATTTATTATTACCATTTATTATTACTTAATGTGACAATAACACAACTATTTTATGTATGTAATCTATGTACTTTTAGGATATTTCCAGACAAAGTTGGTAAAAAGAAAGTAAGCATGGAAACGTCACAAAAATGCAATTAACATAACCCTAAAATCTCAATTAAATAATCAGGCAATACTGTGTCTTGATATGTCTAAATATAAAAAAAAATATGTTATTTCAAATATTCAGTTATTTAAATGATTAGATTTGGTATATAATATATTACTCTATAGCAGTGGTGGATGCAGTAGTTTTGTTACTTAAGTAAAAGACACAGGGACAAAAGATTAAGCAGCACCATCATCATTAACATCTAAGTAAAACTATGGTATTGTAAGTACCTGTTTAAAAAAGTACCAGTAAAAAGTATTTTGTAGAGATTTTTTGAACAGTTAA
>KN509405.1:7163-24399 GCA_000787155.1 Scartelaos histophorus
CTGGAGAGTCAGATATGATTGGATTCAGTATTTGCAGAAGACGTATGCAGAGTGAAACGAAATGTACAAATGTAACTAAAATGTGATATTTCACACACAGTTTTATGGGAGTCAATAAATATATTTACCATCATTTAAATAAACACAATTAAAACTGACAAGCATAATTTATACAGATTACCTGCTTGGATAACAATCTGTCAAGATACATATTTCACATAGTACAAGAGTGCAAATTCACTTAAAGCTTACCATTTACAATAAATAACAAACACAAAACTCTATGGGAACACTGTCCATAAATGGCATTTCAACAGTTTTCCACATTAATTAGGCTATGTACTTGATAAGGACATTCTGAGGTCTCATATATAAAGATAGGACACAGTGGTTATGGATATGTATACAGTTTTGACAATCTATACAAAGATCAACAGTCTGAATCAAACCCATTAAAATGTATCTCTCTTTAAAATTTGTGGAAGTCAAATTATGAAAAACACTGGCGCTGAACAGGCTTCCTTATTAATAACCAGTCACATCCGCTGTATCTCGAAAAGCCGGACATCTGTATCATACCATATAGGGGGGTCCACATTGCTGGAAAAAGAAGTGAACAATTTTAGTCACCATAAAGAAATATGATTCAATTCATTTAAGTCCTAGATCTTACCGCAAATACACAACGCCCCACATATAGGTGCGAAACCACATTGCGGTGCCAGCATTAGCCTGGTATTTTCTGATGAGGATGGGATGAGGGACTGGCAGCAGCCCCACCAACGTGCCATGCTGCAAAAACTTGAGAATTTCTGATTCATCTGTGAGACCCCTGATGAGGGAGAGATACCATTTATTTTACTCGGATGTTACTTGTCTATGTGTTTGTTTCTAGTACTAATAATTATAACATTACACACTTGTCTATGCAGATCTTCTCCACCTGGGGGACCAAAACCTGCAGCAGCCTCATGATTGTCTGTAGGGGGAGTTTGCATTTCCAGGAGAGGACCTGAGGCATAATATTTATCAATAGTACAGTATATTCTCTATTTATGTTCAAATAAATAGATGTTACTAACCCATTCTGGTGTGGGAACCCAATAAGATGTGGAAGATGCACTTGACAAACGCCTTCTCTCCATTTCAGCTTCAGTATAGAAAACATCCTGCAGTTGCCAAAACAAAAAACAATATTGTGTAATAAAGACAGTATGTTTTCTCTATACTGACAGAAGTGTCTACCTCATTGTCTCTGCCGGAGTTGGACTCTGTGTCACTGGTGCCAGTCACTGCACTTGGGTCGGGGTGAGCAGCATGTGCAGTGTCTGTCTTTGGGACTGAGACCATAGTGCCGTCCTCTGATACCTGAGATTTCTCTGTTAGTTTATCAATCCCTGTAACAAGCAAAGAAACACTTCAGATATAATAAACCATTAACAAAAAAGTGTTGTGAATGAGATGTTTCTGCTACCTGGAATGGCCACCAGACTAGTTTTCAGAGTGCCTGGTTCTGCTGGCACAGCGGGGTGGGAGCCCTCCATTGACACAGTTTCCTGGGAGCTAGTGCGAGAAATAACATCTGGGGTCTTCCTCTTCTTCTGCAGAGCCTTCTGAATGGAGGCAGGATCAGAGGGCAGGTTGGCCAGCTGGTGGAACACATTTCGCTTACGAATAATAGCGTAAACCAAATTGCAGTTTCCTGAGAACATAGGAACAGAGTGTGCTGTGTACTTTTCAAACACAATGCTGACATCTATAATATGCTAGACTCACCATCAAACTGATATTGGATAATATTGTTAAAAGCCTCAAGGAGAAAGAATACAAGGTGATGGTTCTGGGCTGCAGAAAATAGGAACCAGTTGGTGGAGAAAGCCTCCAGCAGGTGGAGCAACTTATTTGCTGCCACCATTGAAAGACTCTTTAGATAGGGAGATACTGCGAATAAATCAAATAAAAACTAAATTTCATCCTGAGGAATTCAAATTGTGAAATATCTATAAACAGAAGTTACCATTAACAATGATCGTGAGCAGGCAGTCAAACAGAGGCTGGAGACGCTGGTGACCAGTGGTGATTATCTTGTGGAAAACCTACAGAAAAATCAGACTCCTTGAGCACAGTTTAGATGCATCTATGTGAGTGATGTAACAGCAGCCTCACCACTATGAGCAGGTCTGCATGGGTTCCTGTGAAGACTGGAATGTCCATAGGCACATTCAGGGAGTAGGGCTTGTTTAAGCGCACACCAAAGTTCCTCTCCCCACTCAGAAGCAGTAATATGAACACACCAATGTGCATTAGACCAACTCGAGCTGCCAACACAGAACAAACAATATCACAAGGACTGATAATAAATGTGGAGCCAAGGCTTGTTTGAGCAAGAGCTTACACTGATCAGCCCTGGCATCATTCAGATAGTACAGTATAGGAACCAGAATATCCAACACATCACTGCTTTTCAGGACAAAAAACAGGAACTTCTGTTGAAAGAAAAGGTTTTTTTGAAAAACAATGATTTATTGATATATTAGTAATTCTTATTCTTGTGCACTAACCTTATTAAAGTCACATAGCTTCCAGAAAAGAACAAGCAGCTCTTGATGAAACTGAATTTTCTTGGTGGAGTTAGGTAGATAAGTTTGAGCGAGAGGGTTGGTCAGTAAACGGGCCAAGCCTTTTAATACAAAGTCAAAGTCCTGCCAAAGTACACAAGAAAGAATTGTTGCTTGGTAAATACATTAAATTACTACTTGTAATTGACAATACTGCTTATTTTCTTCTGTCAATCAGATCATACCTCCTCTCTATGGATCCTTGACAAATAATTTACAAAAAGATTTTCAGGACCTGCAAACTGTATAAAATCTAATATTACGACACATTTCATGAACTTGCATGTACAATACTCTGCCACAAGCTGTGTACCTCATGTTCTTCAATGCTGGATGGGGAAACTGGCCTGTGGGGGGGCCCTCCATCATGCTCCAAAGTGACTATGAGGATTTGCACTGCCTGTTCCACCAGCTGCTCCCGGTAGTCAGAGAAGAGGAGGTGATTGTATGGAATACCAAATCCAACTGGATCATAGGCACAGACTACATTGATCAGAGAGGTAAACAGGGGTAGAGCATGTCTGCAAGTAAATATAATATATTAGTAAAATGCATACTTTAAAAATACTAACATATTTTTTTACATTTCCCGTTCTTTACCTGTTTTCAGTGGAACAGAAGAATGTCACCCAAGGATTGAGGAGGCTGTTGTCTGATGAAGGTGGAAGGTACATTGCTTCAGAAAAACAGGTCAGTAACAATCTTAGCAGCTCTGTCCTGATAAAACAAAAAACATTGATAGATTAACACGTTTTTGTTGTTTTTTTATGAAGTTAAAAACCTTATTTACCTGTTCAGGTCATGAATGTAGTTGAGAGGTGGTGACTGAGCAAAGCCTACTCCTGCCTCCCAGATGTATTCACAACTGTCTATGGTCTGCATATTCTCCACAGAGTCCTAGAATCAACAGCCAAAGTATTAAAACAATATACCTGGTGCTAAATACTAACCAGAAATGCTATACTTAATTTAAGAAAACACATATGAAAATGTCTCTTTTGAAAACATTCTGTCTGGTTGAGTCATGAGTCATAAGTGCTCATTCTTTAGTGATGGTTGAGTGAGGATGTGCAGCATAAAATGTTTTACTTTAATCATGAATAACACTCTGGGACAAGTAATGAAGCAATGAAAACTCCACCAATATCATTTGTCGGGCATTTTCGGTTTTTCTGGTTTAAACTATCTTCTATCTTTCTCAGTAATCTTCTCTTCTTTGTTTGCTGATTGAGTAATTGACTGAACAGGTGCACGCTCATGGAGACACAAGGAAGAAGGAAACAGCAGATAATCTTTGTCAAGCCATTGTGTGTAAACAGTTCTGACACTGGGCACTCACTGGGCCCCTTTTGTGGCTGTGGACTGTGAAATCAGGGCAGAAGAGCAGGTCCGCAATAGCAAGAAGCAGTGACTCAGCCAGTGGCCGAGCCCCATCATCTTCATCCAAGTCTTCTGCCTGGAAAGAAAGATGTGTACATGTATCTTCCCTCATTGCTGCAAACAAAAGCTGCATGTGTCTGTTATAGGATTGTTGCTTTCCCAAAGCTCACCCCAGCTCTTCCAGCACCAGGCACTGTTGACCAGAAGAAGCCTCTCCAGTCTTGGTCCTCAAAGATGTAGGGCAGGATGCGGCTCAAGATCCGGGTGCAGTTTAGGACCACCTGCTTGTCCCTCTCTGTAGGGCACCCTGACTCTGCTCCCTGCACTAACTTCTCCACAGCCTGTAATCAACATGCAACACATTGGTAAGTATGCAGGGGGTAAACACAACAGCATAATTATAATCAGAGTCAGTAAGCAAATGATAAAGTGGCACCATGATGGATTGGTGACAAGCTTTAACTAATTAGACTGCAAGAGGGCGGAATATCAGTTTCCTACTAAAGAAAACATTGGGCTGGTGGACAGGAAGCCACGAGAAGAGGGAAGGGAAGCTGACTCATTATTAGTTCAAAACACTGCCATGTTGACAGACAGGTGCTTTTTTTTGCAATATTAAGGGAAAAAAGTAAAAGTATTACAGATAATCATTCACCTCATTCTTAAGCTCTGTCATAAATGTGTACCTTGTAGCAAAGAGTGGCTAAATTAGATGGGGACTCCTCTCTGACAGCTCTTATTTCAGCAGCTGGCACCAGTGCAAACACATCCTGCACTGTGGTGTTGCTGTCTGCCCAGAACTGGTCCCAAAAGGCGTCGTCTGTGGCTTCCACTGGCTGCAAAACACAGCAAAATCAACAGAAAAATAATTCCATTTGTTATGAATATAGGACTATGAAGTATGTAAAACGTAGGATTTGCTCTGGAGTGACCGTAAACTGCCCTATTGTATTACAGTGTGTGGCAGGCATGTTGTGGCCCATCTGGACACCTGCCACATCTGCCAGAGACCAAACCTGCGTCATCAATGCCACAAGCAGTGACCAAATACAAATCTTATAACTGGGCAGGGCTTTGTTTTTCTTGCAAAATAGAATTGGCTGTGTGTTTTTCCTTTAAGCACGTGTCGCCAAACAGTAATGCAAACATGCAATAAAGAAAAGCGGTGAAAATAAAACGTCTGCGGATGGTCCTGTGTTTTTCTACCGCTACGTTTCATGCAAGCGTCATTTTGTTGATGGTGCATCTCCGCGGGTCGTCGCCAGTCGCCATAAATTGTCTCCGCTTGGTAATTCCTTGAACCCATACCTGTGTTTTTGTTGTCAGTTGTATCACTGCTTTCCTAAAATTCAGTTTTGAGTCGGAGCTTCCCATTGCGATTATTTTTCCTTCTATTCCCGACTGATGCGGCTGCTATGGATCCCTGATAATCTCCCCTCCGTCCTCCCCTTGACTCACTGGAGGCGTCTAGTGTCCGATTGGTCCAATGTCAGGATGTAGTTTCCGGGTTGCAATCATGTCTGGCTGTACTCTGTATCCACGGGTTGCTCTATCTTGCATTTGTCTTGTACAAAAGCTTGATAAGGCTATTTTGTTCTTGAATCGACTTTGAGATAATCAGGATTGCAACTAATAGGCCAGACAGGTTAACTACATAACAGCTACAGTTGGATTTACGTAAATGGTCAAGTAGCGTTTTGGCCATAAGCATAGCCCATCTTAGCCTATAATAACAAAATGAACGAGTGTCTGACATAGACTGAACCACTGTTCATCCTCTGATTTATTAGGTGTAAACCACAAAAATATATGTGATGCATGACAGTCATATTAAAGTTCGATAAACCATAAAATTGGCCACTGTTTCTGCGCGTGCCTTGAAAGCGTCCAAACGCGCCTCTGCGCAGGCGCAGTTCCATGTAAACACAGATGACGAGGTCCTGTGCTAGTTGTAGATGTGGCTAATTGTTACAAGTTAGCTAGCGTTAGATCAAAAGAGCCAAATCTCACTTAATTGTTAGTTTGCTCGCGTGTTTTTGTGTGGCACCAGTATAGCAATATATGCAGCGTTTAAGGACAATTATTTGAAAGTAATTTGAGCGCTGTATTGCTTGGTTTCTAGCTAAATTATAATCTAGCTAGTTTGCGTTGCTCGCTCTAGGCTTTATCTCTAATTTCTTTTTTCTGCCGTTCTGTAGATAAGGTTAGTGTGTTCAGACACATCGTAAAATGTTTCTGTAGTTCTTCAGTTCGCAATATGGTATTGTGTTACATATTTGGCTAAGCAGCCAGACCACTGGTTGGAGATAACAAGCTAATAACTCGAACAAAACAGGCATCTTATGTCCTGCGTGGAATAAAGCAAGCGAGGGATCATTCACTGAATATATGTGCATCCCATAACCCCATGTTGACTGAAAGCAGGTGAGTAGGCTTTATAAATACTCATCACTTATATTACATACCGTTTGCTCTTGGAGTTAATAACCAGTTAGTTAATTAATGTGCTGTGTCATAGTTCGCGTACTCATATCCAATGACTTGTGTAGATCAAATAGTGGCATGCATTGTAACCGTCGTGTAACACACTAAATCAATGCTGGTTTTAGCCACTAAAATAAAAAAAAATAATTCTGAAAAATTAAACTTGTGTTGTATTGCATATAAACAGGAAGCGAGCTCGCAGTGGAGGAGATGTGGAGAATGGGCACCTGTTATCCCAAGCCAAACGACAGAGCAGGGGTCATCCTGTCTCTCCAGAACCTGGCCGAGATGCCTGGGACTCAGAGGTACAATGCAAGCCTGACCATTAAAACATATTTTTCTATATCCTCTTTTGAAATGTTCACTCACAATGGACAGACCAATGAGGAGATAAGATCATGAGGGTCTTTAACAGTCTTTAACCATACATATACTAAGAAAGTGTATCTTAAGAAATGTGTACATTCATGGCATCTAATATAGGTAAAACCTTTATCAAAGTTGATGCCTCCTCAACAATATACCTGGAGTTGTGTTTTGCTTCACACATTTCAGTAACTTCTAATTATTAGTCTGTCTACATCTCCAAATCTCAAAATGCTCAGTTCCACCTTGTGATGTCATGTAGTGACAGTTTTCAAGTGAATAGCTCCTTTTACCTTTTAGTTCTGTAGAGTTTGGAAATTCGAAGGCTGAAATTATCCAAATGATTGTAGAAAGTGTATGGTGTTTAAAAACCCAAGATAGAACAGAATGTTTTCAGCCTAAATATGCAGGATTTATTTGTTAAACATATATGACTGAAACATAAAACAACTCCAGATATGTTTTGATGAGGAAGCATTATAACATAGATCAGAAAATGGCATAATATGTAGTCCCTTTAACTTTAGGAAGTGCTTGTTTTTGCTACATGTCTACACACTACCACTAATGTTTGTACTATCACTATGTGTGCTTTGTTTGTAACCATTTACAAGACACAGTTCAATAATATAAAATGCACACTCCCAGACTGCAAAAACAGATCTTTACAGTGAATATGCTGCCTAGCAGACTAATCGCGTCATTTGATTTTTTTCAGTCTTCCAACAGTGAGACCAGCAGCAGTATCAGCAGTCCAGAGCACTTGGTTGCTGGCTCCTCAAGTCAGTGTGCTGTGGGTCCCTGCAGTCCTTTAAGTTCAACAGAGACCTCTGATGTGGGGCGTCCTTCAAACCTGGTTTCCTATCAGCACATTAACCGCATCCTTAAAGAAGCGCACTTCCAGAGCCTGCATTGTAGAGGTCTACATCGAGAAACACTCCAAACATGTCCGCCAAATCAATAACATGCTAAAATGCTCCTCTGCCCATCCAGAAAAGCCAACTGATAATAAATGAGTGGTGGTTTTAAAGCATTTGAGCAATAATCTATAAATGATTGTGGGACCGCCAATTTTGTGACCTAGTTGTATTTGGACCAAGTAGTTAATACACCTCCAAAAAAATCACTGTTTGACTTAAATTGTAGTTTGACCACATGCATCTTGGATTTATTAGAGTAGATGGAAGTTGTAGATTGTGCGTTTTCTTGTCTGTGATAGCACAGGGACCACTCTCAGGGATTTCATGTTTAGATTTTTCATCTCATTATGCCAGGGTCTTTACAGATGTTGTTGAGGAACTCTTTTTGCACTTAGAGGATAGTATAAAGTTTAGAAGATTTTAGAATCAAGCATTAGTCACGTAGTCCCTCATCCACCTTCCAAAAACAAATGTGAAATGTCTGTTTACTTGAAACCAGAGCAACTCCATTTGAATTCTCCTATTGCAGATCTTCACTTTTTTAACCAAGCAGGAGCAAAACTGCTGGCCTTTCTTTTCCCTTCCAGAGTTTCCAATATCAGACATCTGGGCCTTTGACTGTGCACTATGTTCTTCTATTTAAAGGGTGTTATATAAGTATGTGTGCACTGAACAACACAGCACTGCCTCCAAGTGGCAGTGCAAAGATTTGCTCTTTCACTTCATGATCCAGGACATTCTTTTTTGTGTCTGAAAACATTTGAAGATGTATTTTTTTTCTATGATATATTTTTTCTATATAGAAATGAACATAACATTAATCTGCCATTGACTTTTTCTTGTAAATACCGTGCCATTTGAGAAATAAAAAAATACAGTTTTTAACAAAGTCCTTCTGACTGATGAATAGTACTGAATGGTTTTATTAACTTTTTTCTAGTCAAAATGCCATCTTTGTTGCAAGTTGACAAAATTAATAGTCAACAAAAGAGCATGGGTGAATTCTATTTATGGAATGTCCTAAGTCCTAAAATGTAAATTTTCCCTTAGTATATTTAAAGTTTTAAAGTGATGACACAATCCCAATCTCTATAGTGATTACTGTTCGGTCTCTCAGCGTAGTCTCTGTGGACACAACCTCCTCCAAATAGCCAGTAATAAATGACTCCCCATGCACACAGACCATCATTAATGAGATATGACCTGTGTCCATGGGAGGAGCAGAAAAAGGCTTCTTTAATTAGCACTCAACATGTCCTTGTCTTGTCACGCACACAGTAACAGATTACATACATTAATGCACCACAGTAACCAGGGATACCTCGCCGCTGTTACCATGGACAACTCATTACTGGCCTCCGCTCTTGGCATACACCTTTACATGGCATTTGAGGTTAGGGCTGATGGAAATTCACCTTTTGAAATGTGATCTTACATTTTTAATACACTTCTGAAAAAATTATATATTAGTTAAAACATTATATGAAATGATGTTGTGGAACCCACACTAGCTGGCCCAACAGCTATCTGTTTAAACATGAAACACAACATCTGAAAATAGTTTATGTAATCAAAAAAATAAAAATAATTAAATAAAAATAAATTAATAAAAAGCTGTATTTGCTCAGTGATTGGAGATTTTTTTTTTGTCTACCAGCAGGCTGATTTTTCATTAGTTAGAGAAGTGTAAAGTACATTTAACATCACTTCTTCTTTTGCCTGGTGAAATAAATCAAATAAAAAATAAATAAATCAAATTAGGACCTAATGAACAGATTTTTTCATTGTCAGTAAAAATGCTATTAAAAAGATTCCTTTGGCTGTTTCATTTTCCTTTTGATAGATGTCAAATATTTGTTATAGTCTAATATGCCATTCTATTTGTCTATTTTGGCAAAATTAAAAATGGCTTGACAAAAGGTTTGTTTTTCATAGAAGAAGCAGTAGATGGCAGCAAACTCTGTTTTAGAGAACTCAAACCTCATTCCTCCTCCTACAGTGATTTTTATAAAGGCTACAAAATCAGCATCCATGTCCAAATGTGTGGGCTCCGTGGAACTTATCTGTCTTTAATCTGTTCTCTCTCTCCCTCTCTCACTTCCTCTTCCCGCTCTTTCTCACATACACTTACAAACTTACACACATACACACACATATACACACACACAGTGGCCTTTCGGTGCTGTGCTAAAGATATGGAGGATAAAGAGGTGGGTGGTGATGAATGGCTTGTATCAGTCGAGTGGAGAGGCAAGAGAGAGTTAAGCGAATTGTCCTTGTTCTGGGGTCTATGTATGCGCATATATTGTTATATTTTTACTGTGGCCAGCAGAAAAATCTGGGTTAGTAAACCTGCTTTATACACTGTCCTCTCAGAGATTCACTACTTAAGCATCTACTAAAGTTTAATCCCATTTTATGCTTTATGCTTGAACACTACATGTAAAAAACAACACTTCTACAGTTTAAGATTAGATTTTCTTTTTGATTTACATGCAAATATTTTGAACTGGAGTGGCACAAAACTATAGCGCAGAGAAAAAAGGAGATGAGAGAAGTTTCACAATCTATTTTCATCATATCCCTTTGAATACATGCGCAATATGTCTCTTACTGAACGACATTGGTTAACTGCTGTTTGAGCTGGCTGGAATCGTTATTGTATTGGCTTGACTTTTACAGCTTTCCATCAGCAGCCAACGCTAACATCTGCTTTCCCTCCCCATCTCCATTTGCCATTTTGCTCCATATTAAACAACCAAAAGCTAGTCTGCATTTCTTCTCCTCTGGCCATACCCAGAATTAATGACCCACTGAGCATATTAGCAGTGGCCTATTGCTCTGGCCTGGCCAGAGAAGGGGATCGGGAGGAGCCATGGCAGGTGAACAAGGACTAGCTGGAGATAGTGGGTCGGTATGATGAAGTACGGGTCAAGATTCAAAAATAGATTGTTATAGGCTTCCGCAAACTAACCTTTGTTTTATAGGCGCTATAGACAGAGGAGGTTTCTGTTGCTATAAAAATGTTACTTCTAAAACAATGTCTTAAACTTTTATTCACCTAAGTAGCCCCAATTTATTTTATAGCCTAGTACCCATATTAAAGCTTTACTATTTGTTAGAAAGGAATATTTGAGGAAACCAACCTGTATCCTATAGAAATACACATTCCTTTAACATTTTACTGTTTTAATTATGCTGCATATTATCTATAACCTAGAACAATTTTTTTTAAAGAGCATTTTATTCCTCTGTATCTCTGCCCAAGAAAACAAAAGGGCTTACCTGCAGAGAAGGCAATGTAAAATCTGGTTTAAATTTTATTGATCATGTAGTCAGACTGGAAAAATGATGACATAACATGCAAATGCATTTTTTTTTAATTTGAAAATTGAATAATATTACCCAGATAATTTATCTTACACATCCTATTCTGTTGACTTAAAGAGTTTACTTAGTTACTTAAGAGCACAAATCAGATCCACCTTATAAAAAAACCCTGTAAAATAGTTTGTAGAGAGGCTGCTGTCCTCTTGCCAATTTACCATGACAAAGCCTATGTTATTTAAAAGCCCTCTATTAAGTCAATGCTAACTGGCACCATTCAAACGTGCTTTGTTAGCCCCGTTAGCCTTGCCTTGTCCATGCCCCACTGCCCAGCCACATGGCACGCTCCATCACCAGACGACTAATGCGGCGCCCCTCACCATCGCCAAGGTACAATTTGTTGCATCTCGACGATAACTGTCAGGAAGAGCTATGCCCGCACTCAAATGGCAGCCCATAATCTGCCCCTCTCCCAGTATTATCTTAATTGAACCCACGGGTGTCCAATGCCATCAAATTGCTTAGCTCATTTGCAAATTAATAAAATATGAGCCCTGCAAATCTATGGCTTTAAAAGAGTTGGAAGATACTTTGATGGAGTCCTTTGTTGGTCACAAATGTAAGATAATATACTTTGTTTTATATCACTCCAGGCCTTTTTGCCATTATTGCTGACTACTGTGTTTTTATTGTTCGGGAAGAGTCGACGACATCAACAAGTGCCACATCGAATTGTTCTGAAGGCCCGTTCCTGACACATACTATGAAGAAGGGGACATTGTATGAAGTGGTCATAATAAAAGCTCCGATCTTAATAACACCAGAATCCTGCGGGGGCGCTGGAGCAGACCACAGGTTATTAAAAGCATCTATCATGTCTTTTAGGTTAGTGGCCACTTACTGTCCACTCTTCTCCATCCCTTTGCGATGGCTCCTCTGTTGAACATCAGGTGCATGACAGTCAACTTTCCTTTGGTTTCAATTTCTTTTATAACTCAAAACCGATCCTGGTCAACTTACCAATATCTGATATTTGCCTTGTTATTGTGGTTGATAACTCATATTTGCTGATTCGATATCAAGATTTTAAAGTCTATAGCAAGGCCTACGGAATGATGTAAAGTCGTAATTGTTCACAAATTGACTTTCCTCAAAAAATATGACTAATTATACTTTTTATCTGAGTATAAATGTCATATACTTGCTATGTTATATTGTCACTGATGTACTGACTATCCTTATTTTCAACCAATGCAAAAAAACAAGCTGTTCTCAGACTCAGAAGCAGGTTTAGTGAGAAAAGCCAAAGTGGCATAGTTATATTTCATTTACTTAAGATAAGAAAACAGAAGAATGGAAACAATGACAACAATACATGCCATTATACTACTGTCATTTCACAGTAAAACCTCCAGCCTCCTCAGCCTCATGACTTCCTCTTCTCCACAAAAACAAAGTAAACCCATTCCTATAATAATCCCTCCTCATTGCATTTTGAAAACTGGAAATTAAATTATAACGGAGCTGAAACCGATCCACCAAACTGGAACATGTTGACGATGGTTGACCTAAAAAACAAGTTTAAATACCTACCCTCGAGTGCTGTTTTAAACTTTTAGTGTATTCACAAGTGTATTTTACAGGCCTAACGCACCAATGAAAACCCTCTCTAAAGAAAGGAATGCTGTAAAAAGACCGTGACATCTCGGTGAGCCGTCGCCTGTGAACATCTCCGCGCACATGTTGGATTTACATGCTTTTTCTGGACATTACATTGATTTACTTTGATCTAACCTTAATTATAGTGACAAATTGCCTAATCTTATAATCTAATCTAAACTCTAACCTTAACCCATTTTCACTCATATCTGAACTTAATATATTACAATACATGAAAATACTGAAATTATGCCAACGACACAAATCTTGATAATCCCAGTAAACCTATTTTTAAATATACGGTATCATTAAAAAGCCTGAGCTTCAACAAATAGCAGAATGAACCAATAATTAGCCATTTTTTCTACTCTCTACAGCTCATATCTGATATCGTATTGCAAAGAAATTGTTCCCAAAATAAATATTGATCTTCAAAACGCACTATTCAAGTGTTCATATGTTGAAATCGATATTGTAATTATCGTGACAGGCCTGATTTCAGTCTTCATAGGTGCAGTTCTCTTAAGTGAGTGTTTGAATTCTGCAGATTTTAGCCCCCACAATGCAATAAATACCCAGGCACACAATCTTCCAGCTTACAAGAGTTCACTCATATCTGAACTTAATATATTACAATACATGAAAATACTGAAATTATGCCAACGATACAAATCTTGATAATCCCAGTAAACCTATTTTTAGTATTATTAAAAGGAATCCCAGTAAACCTATTTTTAGTATTATTAAAAGGCCTGAGCTTCAACAAATAGCAGAATGAACCAATAATTAGCCATTTATTCTACTCTCTACAGCTCATATCTTATATCGTATTGCATAAAATCCCTCCGCTTTTGCAAAGAAATTGTTCCCAAAATAAATATTGAGCCTCAAAACATACTATTCAAGTGTTCATATGTTGAAATCGATATTGTAATTATCGTGACAGGCCTGATTTCAGTCTTCATAGGTGCAGTTCTCTTAAGTGAGTGTTTGAATTCTGTAGATTTTAGCCCCCACAATGCAATAAATACCCAGGCACACAATCTTCCAGCTTACATGGTTACGCTGGGTCAGAGGGAGTGCGGACCCAAGAAAACATGCGGCGTCTCTGAAACAACAGTAGGTAATCCTTAAACAGAGCTCTGTTTGGGCATGTGCATGACTGTTGAAACACTCCGATGCCACTGTGAATAATGGCCCACACTTGTCTATGCTGGACTGGTTACAGAGTGGGGGGTGTAAAAACAAGAGCTAATCATCAAACCGCAAGAGAAATGAGTTCCCATGAGCAGTGCAAACATGGGCTGAGATGTTAGAAGGATGGGCTGGTTGCATAATGGTTTATTTAGAGTTAAAAGGACAAGATTATAAAGCTTAGGGATGTCAGGTTTAATTGATTAATTGTTAAATGTCATTATTCAGGTGGTGATGTATTTAAGAACTAAGAAGAAGAAGAATCATGAGAATATTAGAGGCAAAAAGGAAATAAAAGACTGGAATGTGTTCTCTCTATGTCTATTCCTATGTCTGGAATAGTGAACCATGAGACACAAAGTCAGTGAATGTGAATTGAAGATGTATGTGTGTATTTATCTGTCTATCAATCACCCTGTCATTAATGTTAAATAACCTTGGAATTTTGAGGTTTCTTCTCACAATATTTAAAGCTAAAATGTGACATCCTGGACAAAAGTGCTAGTTAAGGAAGAAAAGAGGAATACACAAAAAATATAACTCTTGTAGCATACAAGTATTTCATAACTGTAATCAGGGAATATTAAAAGTCAAATTACAATTACCAATAACAGTTTATAGGTACATTAAAACTGTGTTATACTGACTTATACTTATACTGCTCTTATAACCTGAAGCTGTCAGTCTTATTACTAGTATGTGTTAAACCTAGGAATGAATATCCTTGTCTGATGTCTGAGCAAGTGTCTTTAGTGTTAATATTTTATTCTTAAGCATGTTCTAAAAAAATGTACCAATTTTTTTTACACAATTTGCTTGCCGCTCTTAGAAGGTAGAAGAGTAGAACCACAAGAGCTTTGCTAAACATGGATTATCCCCTGTGTGGGGTCATAAAGGAACCAGTGAACAGTGAACTTAATGTTTTTGAATTGAACATAATTGTTCCCAAGGCCTTAAGTATGTCACCTTTTCACATAAAAAGCTCTATATAAATTTATCATAATGAAGGCTTTGTCATTATATGTATAATTTTAATGTTCTTTGCATGTTTAGTCTATTTTTTCCCCAAGCATGGTTAAAATTGTGTGTATATTTCACTAACTTATTGCTGTACTTTGTAAATGATGTAATGGTTTGGAAAATACCTAATCATGGATGCATATTACAGCCCTATAATGCAGTCACACAAATTTCCACGTAACACAGTCCATTTCAGACGGAAAACATTTTATCCGACCACAACACTCCTACTTTGCATTAAACTACCAAGAGGTAAAATGAGTGGTTTGATCACCTACATTAAAATACTCCCTTTGCATCAATAATTCAGCGCACTGAAAGCCCATATCCTTACAAAAACGACTGTGGACCGGGGCTGCTGTGTTGTTGTGTGGTTCCCCTAACAGCATGGAATCATGTAGTCTGTCTACAGTACATTTAATGATTTACCCCTTTCCAACATGACTGGAAACATTATACTTTACACCCTTGTTTCGTTCAGTAGAGCATTATGTCAACTTTCATTACCAGGAAAAGTAAAAACTAAACCTCTCCGTGTTGAAATTCTTTGGTTTCAATGCCAATGCTATTTTTGTGAAAAAGTAACTTACTGTCATTGTCACCACCCATAAAACGTTGCACCCTAAGGACATTAAGTGGAGGATTTATAGGGGCCATATATTTGAGTGTAGGCCTCCTAAACCTTATGAAGTCTCTCCAGGCACTAGAACATTTTTACTTCTTCAGTCTCGCTCTGTTGGCGCTGGCTTTGTCGGTTCATGGAGTCAATGTTTTCTTTAGTCTTTATTTAGTTTAGATATTTAAAGCAGCACTGTGTAACTTCTGTACTCTTTTAGGGTTTGTGTTTGGTGAGTAAGATTCTAAAACTGTTTTGAACAGAAAATAAAGTGAATACTTGTTGTCAGAGACGGCTGATTTACTCAAATGATGAAACAAACTACTTTTTTTTAATTGCTATTAATAGAAAACATCTATTTGTGTCATTGAGCTTTGTATTTACACAGTGACAAACTCCAAAAGCTGCTATTAGTGTTAAGATAGAACTGCATCATTTGCATTGTTTGTCACTTTACCTTTTCAATTGTGTATCTATTTTGAGAATACATAAGCCATTTAAGTATGATTATTTACGTATTTTTGTTCCTCAGGAGCAATGAGCTACAAGTGGCTGTATGAAAACTGCTGATGCATCCTTAAGCAAGACACTTCACTAACCTTGCCTATGGATGTGGAGCATAATCTGCCCCAGGACAGCTGTGGCTGAGATTACTACCAGCACTTTTGGAGTTAATGAATATTGCACAAAGTTGTGATATGACCATATAATAATAATAATCATTATTATTATTAGAGCTTCAAAAATGATCCACTGTTCTAGTTACATTGTGATAAAGTAAAATATCCTTGGGGTTGGGGGAGGTGCTTTTAACCTTGTCATGACTTGATCCACTGCTCACATGTGTTTTGAAAACATTATTTAAAGGTACGAATAGTGTTAGCATGGCCTATTGAAAACATCCATTCAACTGCACGCTTTTCAGCACAAACTTAATACATATACATTGGAAAATACCACATGCGCGGACACAAAGAAAGCCCCCGTGAGCGTGCATTGAGAAGGCCTTGACTCCATCCTTATACTCAATGCCACAGGATGTTTGATCCCAGCAAGTTTCAGACTTATATGGGCCTAAAAGCTTTTCCACCATTATGTCGGTTCTTGAAGGGTGGGGGTATTAATTGATTGGTCTCCAGTTCATTCCCCTTTTGTGCAAGTGGCTTTAGTCCTGGTATTGCGAAATCCATTCACACACTTCTCTACACAGCAGTAGAGCCAAAGCTGTCTTCACCTTTATTGGTAGAATTCAGCCTTTGCACGTTTTAATCTGCCATCTCCCGGGGTGCCATAACACTTTATTGGTTTTATATGTCTCATCAGTTTTTATATTCTAGGAAGCACACAAAAGATGATCTCCCCCTTTATTTCTTATTCGTTCTTTCCTGTTGTTCTCAATTGTCATATTTTAGTGCTTTTGATGTCGGCCCATTCAGACGATGGAATGCTAAAGGTAAAAAATGTTTAAAAAGGAAATGCATAGAAACACAACATGACCAAATAATCTCTAAATAATTACCCATGGATTATCTTTACAGAGGGGTCTGGCTCTATCAAATGCAAGATGCAGATGAAAGGCCAAATTTGGGAAACACATTTAACTAAGGTTGTAAATTAACACATGTTGCTGTATAATAATAATAATAATAATA
>KN509406.1:8020-29477 GCA_000787155.1 Scartelaos histophorus
CACACAGCCCACTGTAAAATAAAATGATTCCTCACAATCCCTACTATTATTCACCTGCTTTAACAAGGAACACTTGGGCAGAAGTGAGCTCTAATTGCAGGTGTACAGAGCAAAAGGAAAAATCGTCAAGGGTTTTCACATTGAGAGACTGAGTGTACACAAGAGACAAAGATAATTTCCTGTTGGAGTGCAGAGGAAATCCCATGCTGTGCTTAATAGATACAATGACAGTGAAAGACACAGCACGGAGGGGTGAGGGTCAATTAAAATGTTCTTCTAAATTCATTTATTTGAAGAGGCTGGTTGACAAAGTGCAGCCAGACCCACTCATTTGGAAAAGCCGTGGGGGTGTCTTCCCTTAGAGGAAATCACATGTGACTTACTATAGTATATGAGCCGGAACCCCACGGCAGTCTCCTCCTGGTCCGAGTTGAATTCTAGCCAAAGATTGTTGGAGGTGCTGGCAAGAGATAGGCCCTGCATCAATGTCCCTGTGTATGTCCCGAGGAGAGGGGCAGATCCATCTTTACCGTCGTACAGCTAGTTTGAAGTAAAGACGAAAAAGCATTAGTATTACAAACAGGTTTAGCCCGCAGAATATACAGCAAAGTAATCGTGCAAAGATGTTCAGTACCTTGTAAGTTTTAATATCAACTTTATGCAGTTTTATTATTTTTACAAGTTATAATCTCAGTATCTACGGACACAAGTCTCACAGCAAATAAGAACTGCTAAAGAAAGTGAACACAGATAATCTCTCGTGTGCTTAAGCCTGAGCTTGCTTATATCAAAACGGCTGCATTCAGACTTGCATTTAACGTTAAATAAAATGTTGAACCAGAGAGACAGCTGCATGGTCTGAATCTGAACTGTTTGTTATGGAAATGTCTAATTATACATAAATCAATGCAAAAAGATGTAGATCATTAGTACGGTAACACAAGAAAGCGCAATAAAAGAAATACTATACTATAATTTATAATTAACTTCAACAATTGTTCTATTGTTGTAAACCTATAATTTACGCACATATATGTTTACTGGTTTCTGCATAATCTATCATATTGTTTGAAGCTAGGGCTGCGAGACATGATGAAAAAATGAAGATCTTATCACTGATGTTATACTTTTTTGTGTTATACTATTCCTATTGGCCAGCTAAGAAGAGAGATAGATTCCTCTTAAAGACAGCATAAAGCTAGTTTATCTTCATCTATTTTTGCCTTATCACCAACCCCTACTTAAACTTAAATTTTCCTTTTCGCAAAACATATTTATATAATCTATTTACACTAACATTCACAACATGGTGTATTTATAAGTTTAGGGATATACTTATTTTTTGATTTATAGCGCTTATAGAGCTCTCTGAAAGCATTAGGCATCCAGTAAATAGCAGAGACCTTCAGGCCGTCCCCAGGAGCCAGATGGAAGGAGCTGGCTGTAATGTTGATGCCTTTGCCTGTTTGGACCTGGATGCTGTAGACACACTCGTGGTTGTTCTCATAGTTCATTGGGTAGTTCGGAGACAAAAGGACTCCCTCATTGTTAGACACCGTCGATCCGCACTCCGCTGTATGAAAATGGAAAAAATGAAACAAACTTAACATGTGCTAGTAAATACAGATATTATAAGGAGGGAAGTAGAAGAAGCTGATCACTTACCCACACACCTTGGCAGAGGGGCGCTCCACATGCGACGCCCACCCCCCAAGCACACGATGCTCCTCGCCCCTTGAAGCCGATACCCAGTATTGCAATAGAACGCCAGCGAGTCTCCTATTCCAAACTTTGCGCCCGTGTGCCAACCGAAACGAGGCGTCCCGGGATCTTTACAAGGTTCAAGATCATACTCTGGACAAAAATTGGCAAAATTGTCATTGTACAATTAGATGCTAAGTTTGCTTTCAAAGATTCTGGTAATTCTGCCAAGATTTTCGAACAAATGTGTGAATTAAAAAGGAATCGTTTAAACCCAAGGATGAGCCACAATTAATGTTTTATACAGTGTTATAATGGAATGTGACTGCAGAGATTTTTGAATCACTGAGCCTTTCTAAAGCGCTGTCTCTAAACATGGAGTGAAGGCCTTTTTCTTCCCAAGCTGAACCCATCAAAACACACTCCAGGAGGCCAATGTAACTGTCAGCTCAGCACAACTGGCACATTTCCAAAGGTCATGTGAGGTTCAAATGTGAATGCACGTTAGGAATCTATAAAAGCTAATTAAACATAATAGGAGAACACGTACACGCACACCCTCAAATTACGTTTAATGAATATTCATGTGGTCTGAGTTATGCTTGACTTCAGATAACAGCAGGCAAACATTTAGCCAGAATGCTCATAAGCGACCCTCCCTCTCCCATCTTGTCTCTCTCTCTATCCCACCCGTCAAGCTCTCTCTTTCTCTCATGTAATCCCCCCCTCTCCCTCTCCCTCTCCCAGATTGCTAGATTCTCCGCCCTCTCCATCAGCCCTATTCACTCAGCACCTCCATCTGTCTCTCAATCTCCCTCCTTACCCTTGCTTCTCTACCTCTTGGTCTCTGCGTGCTGTTCATTATATCCATATATCCCACATGTCTTCGTCTCCGTCTCCGCCGACTGACCCACACCACGCGCTTTGAAGATCATTCCGCTCACAGTGAGACGTCCACTGCCTGCATGACCTGCTTGTCTCTTAATTATCCTCTCCTGATCGGCACCGCCCGAGGCATGGTCCACCTTAAGCCAGCTCCCATTGAGGCCGACAAATCACTCTTCACATTACTTCATGCCTGCTTTAGAGGGGCTTAGCACTTTTGATCTTATCATCGAACAAACTGTCAATCTCTATGTCCAGAACTGAGCAACCCGCCTTACCAATTCAAACCACCAACCTTTCAAGCGGCTTCTTAACAGTGACTAACCCTATACATACATTATGCAAAGAAAGTCTTTCAAATTCTTTTTTTAAATACCACATGGTGAATTTTCTACCTGAAAAGGAGATGTTGAATCCCTGCAGAGAGATTGAAAAGTCCGAGATGAAGCGTAGCTGGGCCTTGAAGTTCCCATACAGGCCGGCATTAACCGTGGCAGGTCTTTCAGAGCCGGTGAGTCGGGCCAGTGGCTGAGCAAAGCTGCCATTTTCTGTAATTAGAAGGTAGTCGTGGTGGTCCTCCAGGTGGAATGAATGGAAAGTGAACTGGACACCTTGGAGAGAGGAGAAAAAATAAAATAAATCACAAAAGGTTTGAATTGGACTCATTAATTATAATTGACAGCTCACATAGAGAATCAATTTTGATGCATTACTTTTTAAAAACTACATATCAACCAAATATATAGATATTTAATAGATATATTGGTTGCACATATGCACATTACTTTTGCATGCATTAATAAATGAAAGTACAGTGTGTCATATTTTTTTTACTTGATTTTCATGCTCAAATTCTCTACTTCTATCATATTAATATATCAGTAGCATGAATATGAACACAGCTGATCATAATAAAACATATTCGTTTATTTAACATTACCTTTTCCATGGCTGACTTCTACAGTCCATGTGCAGTTCAGGGAGTTTGGATACAATTCTGGAAAGCCTGGTGACAGAATGATGCCCCGAGGTCCTCTGATATCGCCCCCACATGATGCTGCATAAAGAGGAGTATAATGAATGATAACGGGGGGAAGACATATTTCAAATGAACCAATAAATCTTTCAACTTAAGACACTAAAGCAATTTGAATGAATAATGCATCCAGACTTGTATCAGGCCCTGCCAATTTTATGAGCACATGTAATTCTGCCAACACCACGTTTTTCTATTTCTTTAACACAGCCAATAGGCAATCAATTATGTATTTACCATCTACCTGTGATCTACCCTCTCATCCTCTGATTTTAAATATAAATATATGGTGATATGGATATTTTCTGTCATGCACATGTGTAAAAAACACACAATGTCGTCCTTGTGTCAGTCCCAGGCTCATATAAACAAAGACAGAAAATATGGAAATATTAAATATTTGTGAAGAAGCTGACAAATGATAAAACACCAGAGGGCAAAAAGAAAACAGAGATATGAATTATTATTTTGTCCTTTTAGAAGAAATACAACTTTGTCCCCATTTACCATAATTAGATTCCTTGTATTTTTTTCAGGGTCAAGAAAGTATTTAACTATCACATCCCAATCTAAAAATAATAACCAAGATAAATAATCTTACACAACTTCTTTTACAATCCTTCAAGTTTTAAGTGCTACTGTCAATGTCATTTTCAAAACATCACATTTGTGCAAATATTTAAAGTACAAGCCCTGCATGTGCACATATTTTGAAAATAATAAATGTCAGATGATGTTTTGGATGATATCTAAGTCGCCTGAGGGCTCCACAGCTGCACACACCAGCCCCTCTCCTCTGCTCTCTCCTTCTACCCAAGAGCCCTTCAGCCGACACAACACATCAAGGCCTCAATCTACCCACCAACAGAATTATATCAAATATTTTATTAATGAGCCCAAATTACATAAAGTCATTAAAAGTGTATGAGGACACTTGGCAAAGCATCTTCTTAAGAGGCTTCATAGGCATACGGCCAATGCATTTGGCACTAGACTGGCAAACACCTAAGCACGAGTATATTCCAAGATTTTTTTTTTTTATTTAGGACAATCACAGGGCAATACATCAGAACCATTTCAGCGCCAGTCGTGCTGAAAAAGGGGGGTATATTACTTTTATATTCTTTCAATTCAGTGATACATAGCATAGATAAAATATTTTAATGCCTGTACTCTGACATAGCGAGGTCCATTGAGGTCAGCACATTGCCTTTTAGTGCAAAAGAAAATAGGACGCAAGTTGGAATATTTTATAGTTTCACTTTTTTTATGAATACTTTCTCAGTCTCTCAAGCCTTTCTCTGATCAAGCCATTAAAGCAAAACAAAACATCTAGAGAAGAATAGTCCATTGAACTGTAATTATCAATTTTGAGTTACTTATATGATTGTGCATATGTAATAAGGCCTGAGTACTGACCATCACATGTGGGCAGTGGGTGGCTCCAGAAGTGGTTCTTCTCACACACCAGGGGCTCCTCGTGGCTCAGTCTATAACCTGGATCACACTGGAAGGACACTGTAGCTCCAATGGACAAGTCATTACTTAGTCGGGCACCGTTCACCGGAATGCCAGGATCCATACAGGAATAAGTATCTAAAGTGACAACTGAACAAAAGAACACTTATTACTTAAACAAAACGCTATACTGTGCTTATGTGAGTTTTGGGAACTACTACAAATGGCTTTATAGTTGGGCTTGTTTATAATCTTCTTTAAACCTATCTCATCCCAACTGAGAAAATCCAAAGCATTTAAAGAAAAATATACATCTTAAAACAGCAGCTAACACAAGCCTACAGTTATTGCTATTCAATAGCCTATAAACAAAAGAAAAATGCACTTGAGAGTGAAGACCTAATAAAACAAAGACACTTGTGGTTTTCTTCCAGTCAATAATGCAAACATAATAAAGAATATTATGAATCATTTCTGAGTGGTAATGGTGCAGACAAACTGTGAAAATACATCAGCTTGTGTGTGTAACTTTATACTTTTAAACAATAATGTCAATAATAATGATACAAGAACACAATAGTACATGGAGAAACAGCTTTGCCATTATCATTGTTGGAATAATACTGCACTTTCAAAAGTCTCTGCAGTAAACAAAGACGATGTTGAAACTTGAATGTTTATAAAGCACAGCTAAATACTACAGGCTACATACATGTACATCGCATAAGCACATGTGAATGGTCCCACCTTCATAAAAGATCTTGAAGCCACTGTTGGAGCGACTGTTGTCAGTGGTGAACAGCAGGTACAGATAGTTGCTGCTGCTGAACAGGAACTGAGGGACTTGTGTTCCATTGAAGGAGCCGATCAAAGGAGAGAGGAGGTTTGGGCCATCATGCACCTCCAAAAAATCATAGCTCAGCTCCGTCTGAAACCTGAAACAGAAAAGATGAAAGGCAGCATTAAAACATCATTCACTCAATAAGTAATTGATAGCTTCTATACAAGAGCAGTGAAAGGCAGCTTGCATTATCCCAGTACAGGGAGCTTTTCTCTGTTAGAAGAAATTGTTTGTTAATCTGGGAAAGAGCAATATTCAGGTAATATTATTTATAAAAACAATAATTGTCATGTCATTGTCATCGATTAAAGGGTAGGATGCATCTTTACCAGGGCCAAAACATGCTGAGACATATAGTCACATAAGGAACTTGTGCTCTGTGCCCTCCAGCCCATTTACAATTGTAGGGTGCAGCCATACTACTTTAAATAAAAGTGGTCACTATAGATAAAATACACGGACTACTCACCATGTTAGTTTAAGTGTGTGTTTTTTGTGAATCTTTGTTTTCAGAGCTGAGTTGTGACAGCGCTGTCAAACTGACCTGTCAAAGCTGATCTTGATGGAGCGTCCCAGCTCAGCCTCGATGACCCACTCACAGCTCAGGGAGTCTTTGTAGTATCCCGGCCACCCAGGGGACAGGATCACTCCGGATGGCCCCGAATAGTGGCCCCCACAGGGAGCTGGAGAAGGGAGAAAAGAGGAAAGAGTAGGTCAAAATGTAAATTTTAAAAATCTATAAAGAAAATAAAAATAATAAATAAATAAACAGCTTCACAGACCAGGTATGGATGAAGACCATTACTGACACATTCTACAAAATGTAATTCTAGCACAAAACATTCAGAACACATAACTTTGCCTTTAATCCTCCCATTTGTATTTTCACGTCAGTGTTCGTACCTTCACATTTGGGTATGAGCCCGCTCCACATGACTTTGCCGTCTTCCAGATGGCAGGTGATGGTGTCAGCTCCCTGTGTCTTGATAAAGCCCTCATCACAGACCACTGAGATGGAGCTGCCCAGCTGGAAACTGTCCCCAAAGCGCCGGGCGTTCAGAGGCACTCCGGGGTCAGGGCACTCGTTACGACCAAACGCTGGTGATGAGAGAGAGAAAGTGACAAATGGTACTGTAACTGAGCAATGGAGGCTTTGTCTGGGAAAAACAGCCTGGGAACTGAGCTAAAGTATTATGATTACTCAGAATAACGGTGCCTAAACAGAATACTGTTAATACTTCACATTTTCCCTCTTCTAACACATAACAAGTCTATTTCTGTCTACATTGCTGGTAGCATGTGGTCACTGTGGTCTCAATGTCAAGAACGGTGGATGGATTGGATGGAAGATTGATATGCGAAACGTAGATATAATAAGTGCACTGTAAGCAGTTTGCTAAGCCTTTCATTTCCTTCTGCATTATTCGACAACACCAAGCAATAAATATGGCAAGATATCAAGACATGATATGTCTGCATATTATCAAAATATTGGATATTTGTTCTATAAGGTGTCAAACAACTAGTCTTAGACATTTAATTAAAGGAGACATATAACGCCATTTTAGGCATTAAATATTGAACTATAGCATGTTCATTGTAAACAGCAATATTGATTTAAAACAGCTTAATAACAGAAAGAAACACTATTAAAAATGTTAGAACTCAGAAGCTCCCCTGACATTTCACCATAGCACAGAAAGGATTTTCATCGACTTGTTTTTGAAAAATCGCTCTATATGGAGTCCGATTTTTTTTTAAACAGTCACCAGTAAATACAGAGCATTGTGTGGAAATGATGAAAGGTGAAAACAGAAATTTTAAGAGCACTCAAGTGCAAAACAATGCAGGATTACTCAAACAAACATGAATCGATTGAAACAAAACTTTGGGCGCGGAAATGCTGTCATAACATGGCTTAAAGCTCATAATAATCGATTCAGCAGAATACATTTCCTTTACGTTTGCATCATATAAAGTGTAATTTCAGTCCCTCATTTCCATTGCTCTGCCAATCAAACGTGACTTACTACTATAGGTGATATTGAATCCTCTTCCTGACATAGAGTGATCTGCCTGGAACTCCAGCTGCAGCACGTTACTGTTGGAGGTGAGGTGGGACGGCACTTCGGCCCCAGAGAAGCGCCCCAGGATGGTGGCTCCGCTCTGGTCTCCATCTTTGATCGTGAGGAAGTCATAGGGAGGCTCCAAGTCGAAATCGTTGAAAGCCAAGTGTATTCTAGACCCCGGCTCAGAGATGATCAGCCACACACAGTTCAGATTATTCCCATAGCCTTCTGGGTAATCGGGCGACAGCACTGTTCCCATAGGAGCCGTGAAGTTGGAGAAACAAGGGACTGCAGGGCAAGGGATTAACAAAACATATTATTATTGATTCAGCACAGACACAGGGAATTTTATAGGGGCCATTATCTAAGAAACAAAGGTCCCACTATGAGATTTGGCCATAATAATAACAAGAGCAAAAATCATAAAACGGTGCTGCTGATACTGTATAATGCAGTTCAGCAAGGTGGGGACAGTGCTGAATCTGGTCCCCGGGGGGTTGTGGAGCTGCAGAAAGCGACTGTAAGCAGAGCAATGTGAGGAATTGGCTAAATGTACAAGCTGTTTTGGAATATGAAAAATGTCTAGCTTTTTTTGTACTGACTGCCAAATTTCAGAGAGGATTACAAAGGTTAAATGGTGATCCTCATAGGAAAATACTCAAGGCCATTTGAGATTTTTAAGAGAATGCCTGAACATTTTCAGTAGATTTATGGGCTGTTGTTAGAAACAGGTTAAGATTAAGTTGTCAGTGTATTTAATACTGTATCAGACAATATTTGGGACCATTACAAGCATTATATATGTATATGTATATGTATGTGTATGTATATGTATATGTATATGTATAGGTATATGTATGTATATGTATAATAAAATAGAATTTTAAATACATGGAAAACATTTCTAATTTCATATAAGTATGTAGAATTAGTGACAATATAGATATTATGTTCATAAAATATTAGTAACAAATTATTTATTCCAAAATCAACATTTTCCATCTAGCTTTTTATACACAGTCTGTGCTATTCATTTTCAAATTTCCGGGTGTCACATTGAACTGTAAAACCTGCAGTTTACTCACATATGCAAATTGGAATATTAGCCGACCACTGATTGTTGTTCTGGCATGTTATGGTCCTCTCTCCAATGAGCTCAAATCCAAACTGACATTCAAAACGCAAAACATCTCCATTTAAGAAGCCGCTGCCTTCCTGGTAGCCGTAGAGAGGTGTTCCTGGGTCACCACAACTTTCTTTGTCAATTTCTGAAAAGAGAAAGTGGAGAAAGTTACTTTTGGGCATTGCAAAGACATTTATTCATATGGGCCTTAAAGTTATCTATAAAAGTCCATGAAGTGTTATGTTATGATGTGGTTAAAAAGTTTAGAGGAGAAAATTAGTTGCTTTAAGGACATAGGCAGACATGGACAGAGACACTAACAGATGCTATCTCTAATGCCTCTACCTTTGTAGTTGATCTTGAAGCCAATGGAGCCCACGCTCTCGTCAGACTGCAGGTGGAGCCACATCTGATGGGACATGCTCACGATCAGGTCTGGGACAAAACTCCCCGTCAGCCTGTGTAGTGGAGGACAAAGAGGTCAGGGGAAAACAATACAAAAAATACATAGCTTTAGCGGTCAATGTGATACTTACACTTGAATTATTGTTTTGGAGTCCCCAACTTCCCCTCCATCACCGATTGTCAGTGAATCATATCCAATCTCCAAATCAAACTCTTCAAAATTTATCTGAATAACCTGTATTACATAAAAAATATATTCAATGTGTTGACAAGCTGAGATTCTATATTTAAATTTTTACTTATACATGTAAATTTGTATTATTGTGCCTTATGTTACACTAGTCTCTTGTTATTGTTGCTACTTATTTTTTATTTATTACCCAAATCACTTCCCCTGTAGATGAATAGTTTGGTTGTCTAAATCTTCAGAGCTTTCAACTGGTGGCATCATGATTATTATTGTTTTCTAATTAAGTTTGTTATGTGAACTGCACATTACATCAGATGTCTTACTTAACACAACACAATTTACAAGGGAACATCAAATTGAGTGCACAAGACATTTTGGACTTAGCTGGGTTGTTAGTGAGGAACTGTGTTAATGTGATTTATTAATATTTATTGGGCATGTGAAAATAGTTGTAGATATAATCACATTCAACCAACTACAGCCGCAGAGTACAACTTTTTCAACATTAAACAAAATCCCTGTACTCTAATTAAGCAGCAGTCAGATGATCAAAAACACTTGTCCCATTATTCTGGAGAATGTGGCATCTTATGAGGACTATATCATAGCTCATTTCCTTCAGGGGCTTGGAGATAGTGTGTGGCTGTTGGAGTTCAAGGACTACAAAGAGAATAGTCCCTATATATGTCTTTACATTGCAGACAGATGTCTGTTTGATCAAACAATACTATAAAAACTAAGGCTTCCTCCTCATTATTCAGAGGCAGGAGAAAGAGAGATGATGATATTCAATCACTTTTTACTACACCTACTCAAAAATCAATGGCATAAAATGTTTTTTAAAAAGAACCCACATGCAAAACAGTCAATGTGATTAAATCACGCTACAAAACACCAGTGTGTAACAGCTTCATTATAATAAGTCATAAAACATAATGACTACAATATCACTAATGATCCAAGTGTCAGAGCTTGGTACATGGTTTGTTATTTTGGCACCTGCCCGTCTCCCATGCTCTGGGTGAGTGGGAGTTTCTTACTTGTAGTTTGCACTTGAGTTATCATTACAGAGGACATCCTCCTCACTATAAGGGCAACTTTTCTACAGCAGGGTTACTCAGCAGCCCA
Source organism: Scartelaos histophorus (assembly GCA_000787155.1). NCBI lineage: Eukaryota > Metazoa > Chordata > Actinopteri > Gobiiformes > Gobiidae > Scartelaos > Scartelaos histophorus. The sequence continues at coordinate 18,857 of KN509406.1, forward strand.
ATAAGAGGTGAATGCAATCTACTTCAGCTATGTAAATGAGATAATAAGACAGTACTGATTAGCATGCAGATAAGTGCATAATATAACCTTCACACCCCCGTAACCCACTGTAAAAAGATGCATTGTTATACATGCAGCAAAATAATGCAGTATTATGTATGCAGCAAAATGATGCTAATGTGAGGTAGGAACAAATGAATGTAAACACCTACAATGCAGTCCTAGAAATAGCCCTCAACATGTACTGTATCAAGTAAGGATGCAATAATAGTATAATAAAGTAAGGATTTAAACACTCTTGATCACCGTCGAGCTTAGATGCTGCTCAAGAGTAAAGTACCTTGTTTGGGTCACTGGCAGTGATGATCCAAACACACTGGGAGTTACTCTCATACTGAATCGGGAAGTTGGGTGAAGTGAAGGTCCCTGAAGGTCCTTGTAGATTTGAGCCACACGTTTTTACTGTTCAAAAAACAAATACATAACTTCATGAACATGGTCTGTAGGCTTAGATAATACAGTTTTTGTTTTTTTTTGTATATCCTTTCAGTAGAATGCAACAACAGGTGCTAATGATTTGGAGTCTAAAATGGAGACGGGGAATGTACTCAGTGTCCAGTGCTGTACAATGGCAGAAAAGTAATGCATTGTTTGTGCAGAAGAGCGGGGTCTTTTAGCTGTCCCTCCATTAATCAAATTGTAAAAGGTGCTTCAGGTGTTTTGAAAACGAAAAAAACATTGGAGCATTTTGGAATGAGAAAGTAGGGAGCTGCGGCAGAGGCTTTCATACATAATTAACAGAAATGAACTTTCTTCTATCTGCATACAGCCTCTATCCACAGGCACTGCCTTAATCAAACTGTTTTTATTAGTTGCTGGTGGGCAGCTCACCTTTGCACACAGGCCTGTGGTCGCTCCAAGCTGCAAACACCTCAGCCACTCTTTGACATATAATGGTTTTGGAGCCCTGCAGCACGTGGTCCTCATCACAAGTAAACTGGGCCGTCGCTCCGATGCTGAGGAGATAATGAGCACAATGAATGACTGACAACTGTGCAATAAAGTAATTCTCGTGTATTTTAACATTTATAATTATTCAGTTCATTTTGCATAAACTATCCATTAGTTTGTCATTACCTGAAGTCAGAGCCAATCCTTTTACCGTTCTCTGGCTCTCCGGGATCAGGGCAATAATTTGACACTTGTTTTATACCGCCTTCATTCACTGAGAATAGAGAAAAGAAACAATTATACAATAAGACAGGCACTTTAATTGTAAATGCTATAAGGTAGGAAAATGTGCTGAGCAGTAAGTAACGCTGCTGTGACAGACACCACTGTGACAGGTCATAACACCACTGTTAACACATTATTAAGCCATTATGAAAACCGTCTGTCACTGCATTTCCAACATGGCCGCTGTATAAAAACACTCCAGCAAATATACAAATTACACTAAATACACATTTCTTATCTAAGCTAATCCATCAACACAATCATCCAGCTTATGCTCAAACAATGCACTTGTACTTAAACATATGTGTATGTAGAGAGTTTACTCAGTGTGAACAGCTATCGGGCAGTTGTAATGGGCTGTTGTAGAAACATGCATTTGGCTTGTAAAAAATCAATATGGTATTTCAGGGATTTTTATGTGCACTATGGACACTCTAATATGTATTCTTTGTGTTTGTTTTCACATACATACTCTAAGTAGGTGTTGTTTCTTCAATTGTACATAAAAGGCCTCACTTCTGGTTAAATTATTACACCATGTTTTATATCATGTAAAATCTCTCTATGTGGTTTGGGTCGTCACTATGAAAACCTACAAAATCAAATACCATAGCAGTATCACATAGCAAAATGATAATTGATTGCCATGAAAAAAACAAAAAAAAAAAACAAAACAAAAAAACAACTACAATTAAAAAAAATAAATGTAATGGGAAACTTACTCAAAGACAGTTTGTTAGTGTTGTCCTTTCCCGGTAAAACTTTAACTCCTCTGGATTTGAGTTCTCCAGAATTTTTCACTAAGAGCAAAGAGCAGAAAAAATATTATTATCATAGATGTGAGAGGAAACAGCAGGAGTAAAGCTGCATGATTTGCCACTGTCATTGTGATTTATGTTTATGCCGGCTCAAAGTTCAAATTTTAAGCACATCCAGAAGAATTGACAAAAAGATTAGACAAAAAGATTTGTTAATTGCATCTATTCAAATTGCAATTTTGATTAGATTGTGATTAATCTTGCAGCCCTACACATTAGTGATTCTTTCTCTGGATTAAATTTAGATTTAGGATAAATAATGTATGAATGAACAGCACTTGCAGCCAGTGGTCAATAGTTGCATCATTAATTGTTTTTGGATTTGTATTGTCCTTACAGTATATTTCTAACACAAGAGTATGTGGTAGTATAACACAGATCCGGCAAAACATTATAGAGGGAATACAAACAGTGCAAGGGCAGCTGAATAACAAGATGTCTAATTAATCACATCAGGGGGCACAGACTTCACAAAAGCCAAATGATGCAACCCGTTGTCATAGTATTGAGGTATAAACAGCTAATGCCAATAAATCATGTACCATATATCAAAACTTTATATTCCCTCTGTCTTTGAACCACTGTATGTCAAAAATCTACAATATAATTACATCAGGGATCAAACAGGACCCCTGTAGCTGACCAGAGAACAATGAAAGGTTAAAAACACACAACTGGGCAGAATTTTTATGGAAATTTTGATTCATTTCTCAAACATTTCATTAGCAAAGCTCTTTGAAGTCTGTGGTCTGCAGCGTGAACCGGCCTCACTTGACAAGGGGCATTAGTCAACTGTTTAATATTCACTTATCAAAGATCAAAACATGTTGGTAATTACTGTTTGTTTTACTTGGGCTGATCACATTTCCTTCAAGTATAGGGGACTCTTATCTCAAATGCACAATCAGTATGCAGTCCTACCTTGATACTGGGCCCTGAAGCCTTTGTGTCGGTGGTTGCTCTCTGTCACAAAATGCAGCCGCAGCCAGTTTTTGTTGCTAATGATCGGTGCTGGAATATTCATCCCTGTTAGCCTGAGAGAGAACACAGCACAGCCAGGTTTTAGAAAATGATAATTAAATGCACCACCTAAAAACAACATACATCTTTGAACATTTTCCTTGGGTTTTTTCCTTTATATTCACACAGATCATGTAGTGAACCTTCATATTGACTTAGAATCTTATTGCAGGGTGTAATTTACCAATAGAAAACATATCAGAAACTCAGTTGTCAGTACAAATACCAATCAAAAGTGGTCGAAGTAGTGAGCAACAGGTGATGCATGTGAAAGAAAGCCCATGTGTGAAGAGCCAACAAACAAGCTACTGCTATCATAGATAATATCAGGGGTATACAAAAATATCTAAATATCTTATAGTTTATTTTGATGGTACAGTATCAATTTCATGGTCTGCTGTATCAAGTTTTTTTTTTTTTTTCTATTTTACAAAATTATTTTGTGGCAGCACTACAGCTGTGTTTCTAGTTTAAAGTAATGGAACTTGTTCATACAATAAATAGAAATGTCTGTATTTTTATATGAACATGCTGCGACCTGGCTAAGGTCTCTCTAGAAAAAGAGATTCTGAAACTTAGTTTGACCTCCTGGTTAAATAAAGGTAAAATAAAATTTAAAAGAACTGCACGGGTAGAGTTTTAACAAAGACTTTTAGTATCACAGGCTTGTTAATTATATGGTGAGCCTTTAGAACAATTAAACAGCATATGTCCCTTTGTACAAGTAAATGTGGAGCTTGTATTATGGATGAATAAGCAATGACCAAAGCAACAGTTTTATCTATTTTTCTCATTAGTAAAGTGCACTCAACAAAATGCACTGTGTTTTGTTCATTCATCTGCAATTAACTGACAATAAATGCACTATTAGTGTTTTATTTTAGTGAAAATGGGGGTGATCATTCTATATGGGTCCAAAAGCCTTTAGTTTTTACTAAACATCGTTCAATTTGTAATGAAAAGTACACTGTGTGGCCTGTGTATCAAGGTATGTCTCGTATCACCAACTACTTCATGATAAGCAGCCCTTTCTGATGTGTTACCTTATGCCAAGTCTGGGCAACATGGTGAAATGGATCGAATGGAATTGTGATCTCTTTTCTGTAAAAATAGTTTGATCACACCATTATATTGTGATCCACCATTTCTCCATTTTGAGCAATCTTCAGCTCAAACACAGACACTGGTGAGTGACAGCTGTATTTAACTATTCATGTGGAAGAAGCAGATGACTTTATTTATCTCTTGGGGGTCAAAATGAAAATGAATATGGGATCTAACTACATGATACACATTTTGGAATACAGTTTGCTTTATTGTTACACATAAGAAAAATGATCATAATGTTTTGCGAGTAAATATATGTGAACTGTGTACAACTTGGTATGGTTAATATTTCATTGACTTCACTGCAGCCAAGGGAAGAGGGGAAGCATAACGACTGAAATGAGAAAAATAAAGTATCTAGATTTGACTGATGTGAGCAAACTCTGTGACTTTTCTCACTTGCTGTTTAGGAGATAAGATAAAATTAAAGGCACCTCTAACAATAAAATATTTAGCACGGAAACTCAGGAGGAGCTTCGGTTGGTTTTAAAGTGCTGAATTTATGAACTGTATTTCTGTGAGAATGGGCACTATGTATTTTGTAGATGAAGCTCTGCATTTTCTATCACAGTGACTCGAAAGGGTGAGAATAAACTCCCAGTGACAATGGAGTTGTATCCATTCAGAGGAAGTGTGGTTGCTCCAGGCAGCAGCCATGTGATGTTATAAATAGAAGACAACTGAAGATAAATACACTGGATCCACAACCACAGAGGTCTGTGGAGCAAAGTAAGTAAAACATGACCCACTGTCAACTGTAAATATTCTGCACAAAGACTACTGCATCCATGATTTACTATACGCTGTGGACGCATAGTGTTATTGTACATATATATGGATACTAAGATCAAGCAAAAACATTATGACCACTGACAGACAAACTGTTCTTTACACTGTGGTATTTGGTGGTGTATATACAGAAGTAGGTTGTGAGGGCATTTTGACATTCAATTTGATGAATAATAAAAAAATAATACAGCTCATATGGGAGCGGGTCTGCAATGGTCCTTATGGAGAGTGATCAGGCTAGTGATGGATGGCCATAATGCTAAATGATTAATAACAAACAAGAGTAGAGCCTAACCTTTCACCAAGAAAATGCTGTAAACATAATGAATAATCAATATAAAACAGCACATTAGCTCATTCATGGCGTGGAGTCATTTGGGTTTTGATGGGAGGCTAGTGAGTGCCTCTACCTTATTATCCCAGTGGAGTAGGGAGCTACAGCCCATTTACATTTGTTCAATTAAACTCAGACCTGCTGAAGAATGTGGTAAACAATAGCTTTAGAAAACAAAAAACATTGTGCAAGAGACGATCAATAATGAATTCTTGTATGAAAACTTGTGTAACAGGGAAGGTCATTTAGCTACACGATGGGAACATGTTTCAAGAATTGCTTTACAAATGTATAAGATGTTTTCAGCGCATACGTTTAAAACCAATTTCTATGCATTTTCCTCTTTGTACTGCAAAACCTGGGGACACAGTGATGAATGTGAATCTTTCATGGCCACATTAAAAATACCACACACAGAAGTGTCCTTTTGAAGAAATGTGCACCATGGAATAAAAGGTCAAGTTATTGATGCTGGCTTTTGTGAATGGACTTAGAGGTTTTGTGTCCACTTTCTCAGTGATAGATGCTTAACCTCACCTCAGCGCTCCACACTGTCACACTCATGTAATCAATAATCTCATTTGTGGAGATCTGATAAAAGTTCCTCAACTGAGAAAGAGATAATAGATAACCTGTCAACAAGAAATGCTTAAACTGCAAATTGTTTAAACTCCCAGTTTCCTCAAACAATAACTAAATATGCCTGTAAATCAAATTAACTGTAATGTATTTAAAAGCCACATAACTTTTTAGCAAAAAATAGACTAAAATAAAAGCATGTTTTTACAAGTTGATTGATTATTGCACAGACAAAGTCCTGAGTGGGCTTGCATGTGGCCTGTCTACATGGACATAATGTTCCTTTTGAAAGAATGTTCCACATATGGTATGCATCAGATCCATGCAGGAGGCTCTCAAGTATGCTTTTAACTTTCTGTAGTATGCTTTTAACTTTCTGTTTCCATGGAAACATGCAGGTGATGCAGGTCACACACTGTACCTTTAAGCTTATGTAAGTAAACCAGAACACATCACCAGCCTAGTAGCAGAGCCAGTAAAAAGATGTGTATTTAGGTTGAGGCCTGCATTAAGTTGATTTGCCTAAAAACATTATGCAGCAGGGAGGTTGAGAGAGGTTGGCCGGGCCGACTCGGGGTCTTAAGCTGTCAGTCTTGGTTAGGCTGTTCTAAAGCTCAAGGGTAAATTGACAGTTTTCTTGTCAGTGCCGGCAGCAGCAGGAGCTGTATAAGACACAAGAAAGTTTGGCTGGCCAATGGCCTTGTGCACAGTCTGAAACTCTCATAAAAGACCAAGCTAGAGCAATGAAATTTATGAGCGGGGTGCACTCTGAATTTAGTTTGTCTGCTTGTCTCTCTGTTTACCTGTTCGGAAGCCATTACTCTAAATGTAGCCCCCTGCGCCCAGCTCAATGCCAGCCTTTAATGCGCCGACTTAAAAAGAGATATCCAACTGACAGAGCCTGACATTTGGACACACAAAATAACATGGTCACAAATTCACCCGTTTTATGGATAACTTGGATAAAGGCTTTGTTGAACATATTTTCATTTTAACAGTGTGTTTTACAACAGAGCTTTAATCTGAGTGCTATAGTAATATACTTCCAAATAGAGTTAATTAATATTAAATTTACTTCAAAGCAGTAAACAAGCTACCGATGATGAAACCAAAATGATCTAGAATTTCCATGGAGCCACAAGGTGCAACAAATTGTACTTTGTATCACTTCCAAGCCAGGCTAAATGGAGACAGCAAGGCCATTCATCCCAACAACAAATTGGTTTGTGAAAAATTCTGCAACACCAGAAGCTAAAGGACAAAAGTACAACAATTTGAATCTGCTGAAAATATGAAAAGACCACTTAAAATTCTTACACACCGCAAAAATCAATGAGAGGAACTGACTGCTGGCAACATAACAAGGCTACAAGTCTCACATTTCTCAGGAGGAGACTTTAATGTCTTTCCTTGTTTTACTCCTGGAAACGCTTGTAACAGTTTCATAAATGTCCACTTGAAAACAGTTTCCACAACAAAATGGCAGACTGTTATAACACGCCGGACCGCAATCACCAGCCCATCTCAGTAGATAACATAAACTCTGCTGTGGAGGTCACCCGACTCTGTCCTGATCTGACACTGATCAGAAAGTCTCAGGGACAACACCATCTACGCTCTCATCACTCACTGATGGACTAACATTTCTCTCCACCAATTACAACGGATGCCCAGCAGAAACATATAGTGCTTAGAGATGCCAGCTGATCGATAACCTTCTCCTCAAGGTGGGGGTCGGGCGCATTTACACACTGCTGCTTAGTTTGGCTGAAGGATCATTTGTTAAGTCATGGCTCTGAGAGATGTGTTATCAAGGCCGCTTTAAGCTAGAGAAGGTCACTAGCCAGTATCAGCAATTATGATATTACATGATATTATCCAAAAGGATTCATTTGGTTTTATTTAATGCTAAATACTTTAATTTCTAGTATTATGATCTTTGTTGTCAGAGATTTTAGAAACAAACAATAATCATAAAGAATAATATCATCTATTCTTCTATTCTTCTATTGTTTGTATGTATTTATGGGACAGGGACCATGCAGTCTTACATAGTCACAGAGCATGTACCTGATGCAAGGCGTATAGAGTATGTAGCTCGTGTTAATCTCCTGCCTATTGTTGGGCTTTTCCACACACTAAAAGCACAATCTTTAAACACATTTTTACAATAGTGCAGTGTTAACCCAAATCTATTTGTATTTGTTTGTATACATCACATTATAATTAAGATTATACAAAGGTGGTAACATGCTGGTGGAATGGTACTGTAAGTGTAAAGGTCTGTAAGTGTAAAATGTGATAATGTGACATCCCCAAACAAAAGGAAAACCAGAAGTTCCACGATGTAAAAATGCCAAGTCAAGTTTGCAAAACAACAACTAAATGAGGACTAAAATACTTTTGTGAGTATGGTTAGAGCTAATGATGATAAAAAAGTCTTAAAATGTAAATATAAAGTAATTTTATTCAGTCATTACTGGTTCTAACACGTTTTGAAAAGGGAAAAGCCTAATGTATTCAGATGACGTGCTCAGTTGGGCTAAATCAGCAGCAGTCTAGCGTCCCACAGAGACTCACCAGATACTGGGCGGTTCTGATCCCTCCACTTCCAGATAGTCGGACTTCTCCTCCATCTGAAACTCTGTAAACACCAGGGAGATGGTGTCCCCTGGGTCGGCTAGGATGGTCCACTTGCACTCCCCGCTGCTGCCCAAACCTCCGGCCGCTCCTCGCCCACCGGCGCCACCACCGGCCCCAGGGGAGGAGTCGCTGGAGGGCACGTCGAAGCTGGAGATGAGCCCGCTGGAGTCCCTCAGGGTGCCCCCACATGTGTCCTCCGCTGTCAGACAGAGAAAGAGACAGGGAGGGAGAGAGAAAGGGAGGGAAGGAGATGCACAGGATGAATGTGAGGTATCTGTAGGTAAAGACCAAAAAATGTTCATACAAGTACCGTATTTTTCGGACTATAAGGCGCATCTAAAATCATAAAATTTTCTCAAAAATCAACAGTGGCCTTATAATCCAGTGGCCTTATGTATGACCTTTGGTTGTGTTTAACCTCCAACCGATTTTACGTATTAGTGGGCGAGTCAGGAGGAGTAATATGTTGGCGACATATAGGGCGACTGTGCAACATACCGGTAGTTCTGCCGTGTGCTGTACAAGGACCCAAAATGCACCTGTTAAGAGACATGCACCATGCAGATTTCAGGTTTTGTATTTTAGTGTTAAAACTGAACAATGTTGAGAGGGATCCGGGCATGTTTGATGCCCAAATCACCAACTGTTAAACTTGTATTTTTGTGTTAGCTACAACTGAGAGTTATTGTAAATGACCTGAATAAAGTTCGATTTATCCGACACGCGTTTTGTTTCTCTTATTGCGCCTTATAATCCGATGCACTTTATGTGTGGAAAATGACAGCAACTGACATATTATTTGATACTGCGCCTTATAATCCGGTGCACTTTATAGAAAAATATGTTAAATAAATGATATGTGATACAATACTGATATAAGGACATAATATATTTGCTTTCCAAAACCTGTAGATAAAAACACCTGTTTCTGTGTTCCTAATCTTCACTCAAAAATAAATGTAATACCTAAATTCATGTATTATATAATGTTTTTTAAGTTAAAATGTAAATGGATTCATGTAAAAGGAGGAAGTGGTGTTCCAAGACATAAAACATTTCAAAAGAGGCAGGAAGGTAGTAGCCACCCAGCTAGTAAAGTTACATAGTGTGTGTCATAAAGTATTAAGATAGAAAGAATTTGACACATTAATTAAGTTTTTGATTAATGTTTTTGAGTGCTAATTTTAATATGTTTTATATTTTACAGCAGGGCCACTTGAAGACTTAAAAATCACAAACTAAATTGTGCTTAAGATTTATTCACAGAAAGTTTAAGGCGATTAAAGGTTTAAAGTTTTCATAATGCAGTTTTTTTTTTTTTACCACAATGTCTTTTCATCTGTGGAAAATAGTGGTGATAAACAAGGCTTCTATGGCTCTGAAATTCTATATTTTCCCAGCGTGGACCCGCAGCACATCAGCTGAATGTTAATGCCCGCTGATATAACAGTGGCTTGCACTTCTCTCACTCCATCCCACTTCGTCTTTTCATATCACCTCCTTTCCTCTCCTCCCCCTCTCATCTCACTATCTCTCCTCCCTCTATCCATCTCACATTTTTTTTCCTCTCTCCCTCTCCCTGAAGAATGCAAATGATGGCAGGGCTTTCACAGTTTTCACATCATTTAAGACTAATATGTGACACTCAGATGTGCCAGTGGAAACCCTTTTGATAACTGTGCGACGCTCCTCTCAGGCCTGTCAGCGCCGCCGGGCTTAAAACAGCCCCGTGTGCAGCGTCTTGCCAATGGTCTGAGGAGCAAGGAGGTGGGCGGATAGCAGAAGAAGAACCGTATACAGGATTGAGATGAGCCGGATGCTAGTTAACTTGATTTGTGCCTTTTGACATGGAGGCATTGCCATTGATCAAAGGCATTCGGAGAAGATGGACAGATGGTAAAATTATACTACTTCACTGATGTCCATATACTCTGATTCTTGATCAAAACAAGCACAGAATCGTGTGAGAGTACATGGGTGTGTAAACATTTATGTGTATGTATGGGCGTGTATACAGGTGTGTGTGGGGGTACATGCATGAAAGGGTCTATATTTATTTCATTTATTTTTTTATTTTTTTATCTGATTGTAAAAG
>JACN01115299.1:0-10273 GCA_000787155.1 Scartelaos histophorus
CGAAACAAGTCGAGAAATCAAACTTTTGTTACAGAAAAACACAGACGTATTACTGATCCACAAATGCACCAAACCCTTAGGTTGTGCATGACTTTCACAAGCAAAATCGTCCATATTTCTGCAATAACGGGCAGGAGATTTGGTTCGTTTGTTTTGATTCGTTGGCTTCCGCTCAAACTGCTCCTCTGTGATTGGTCAATGTCGTTTGAAACCTATAACATGTAAACGATTCAGCCGGAGCTGCTCAAGATTCTCGAGCGTTTGTGACTCTGCTCTAGGATTTTGTTGAAACTTAAAATTTTGAAGACAACCAGGAGGAAAGTCTGCAGTCGAAAACTACAACATCAGCCATTTTTTTACACATTTTTTTAAATTTGTACTGGAAAACGTGCTCCTTAAATATTTGCACTCTTTGCGATTTGCTTTGCCGTCTGCAGTAATTCAGTTGGTTTCTTGTGTTTTTCTTACACACAATGAAAGAAAAAGTTGGTTATCTTAGAAAAAACATGAATTCTTATCTTAAATTCTGTCTTTGTTAGTTTTGGACATTTAAACAAACCAATCCAATTAAACATAATACACAGACTGTTGCATAAAGCTGCACTAACTCATGTTTCACCAAAGCGCAGTGAGAGCTTTGAGAATTGTGTATCCGTAAACCAAATAAGGATAATTTTGCTTTGATTTCTGAGGTACGTAAAGTGCTTGATAATTTCAAGTGCCTGATTTTGAATTGCTAACATCAGTGCCGTTGTCGTCACGCTGTAACACACTCTTTGGTTTGGTTTAGTCTGGTTCTGGTCTGAGTCCTGGTCTCTGGTCGTCTTTGTTGTCTTTATGGTCCAGTCCTTTTCGGAGCTGTTTAGTTTAGTCCCTGAAACCTGCAATCTGCTCATTACAGACGAGTGGAAGAAATGCTGTGATTTGCTGAACACACGTTTTGCTAAAGTGATAATGCTGCAGGTCATTTAAACTGGTCCAGACTGGGCGTTAAAGACCAGAGACTGGATAAAGAAGTGGACTAAGCGAGTGCGACGTCGCCCGCAGCCTCCATTCAAATGAAACCCGCCATGCTAGCATTTCTTAGCCAATTTTTTTAATGAACAAAACCGTGAAGTAAAAACCGCAGGTGTGCGTCCATACTGGCCTGTCACATAATCACTATATCGAATTATCGTTTAATATATGAAAGATGGAACAGTGTATTTTGGGGCTCATTATTTAGCGTGAGCAAAGTTTCATTGCAAAAGAGATTTTAGCCACTTTTTTGTAATAACAAATAAGATTTGAGTTGTTGTAGAAGGGAGATTAAATAATTTCTTTGGCTAAATCTTGGTTAATTTTGCTATTTATTTGTTGCACTTTGTCTGTAAAAATGGGTTTACTGTTATTTTCCTGCTTTGTGTCAGTGACATCATGTAGTTTTCAATATTATTTTGTATCGTGCTTCAAAATTTGTTATAGACCTACAGACATGTTAGTTTTTCATTATGCTGTGTATCCAATATTTACATTTTGCATAATTTATAGGATTTAGCAAAGTTATAAGATCATAAGTTCCAAACATTTGACTAAAAATGAACTGTATTAAGGCATTGAGCTTATGTTATGTTATGTTTATAAAATGCATTCCCAAACAGGTGATTGTGTTGCCTCCTTTCCGTAGATCTGACCTGTAAATGACCCTCTGTTGTCTGCTTTAAAAGATCATAAGAAATAGATGGGATCCTCCCAGCTGTAGCATTTCTGGAGTTATATTCAGAAAAATCCTATTGTTACCAACTACCAAACGGGCAACCATTTTTGGCTCTGGTCACCACCTGCTGCGCCAAAGCCAAAACCTCAGTCCTGTTTTTGGAGCATTACTGCTGCTGATTTGCCTCGGTTGGTTTCTGAACCATGTTTCTTTGCAGTTAAAGCTGCACATGCCTGACAGGCCAATTAGCCTGAGAGTCATTAGCTTGTTTCTATGCGTTTGCTAATTTGGGCCTGGAGGTGTAAAGTGAGACGAGCACATACCGCACACGTCAACGTCAACTTTAGTTTTCTGTACGTTTCACTAAATTCTCTCCCTTTGAGCTACATCAACACAGATTTACGTAACTCAGAAGGAGACGTCAGTATCTCAGAAGTTCGAGGACAAATATTCATATGTTGCTGTGGTTTTCTTTTTGTTGTTTTAATTGTCTTGGTGACGATTTCACATTATAGTAATCGATCAGAATGTGCTCGGACTCGCTTGGGCTGCTGGCGCTGGTTCAAGTATCGTCCTAAACCAATTAACCACCAACCAGCATCAACCAGCACCAGCACCAGCACCAACCAGCACAAACCAGCACCAGCACCGACGAGCACCAACCAGCACAAACCAGCACCAGTCCAGCTCGTTCTGTTCCAATACCAATATTGATACTGTGGCTTTAAGCATCTGCTGTTATCTGATATTAACCCAGTAGGGATTTAAAATAGCCTTTTTTCCGCCAAAACACTGTTAAGTTATTTCAAAATTGATCCAGTTGTGTTATGTAACGTATTTATCCTTCAAGTTACGACTGAATGGCCTTTTGTGAATAAAAGTTTAAACATTATGAGACTTTGAGGCGGATTTCAGTCAGTAAAAGTCGTATTACATCCACTTAAAGGCCCAACCAGGATATCGACTGAACCGATATCATGTGGTGAGACCCAGTCCAGCTAATAGTCCTGGATCGGTCGTGATTTTCGATACCAGTATTAGTATCGGTGCATCCCCCACCATAATAACCAACCACTATAGTGCATTCGTACTGATCTCTGTACGACTTTACAATGAAGAAACTTGCTTTTGTGTTACGATCAGGGTCGCCTCTCCACAGATCTGCCGTGTAGCTCGACCCGGAAGCGTCCAAATTGCTCAGTGATAATTTTGTTTATGTTTGTCACTACGGCTTCAAACATGGTGGATTTCCATGGCCACTGTGGGGTTTTTTTTCCCACTCTGAGCTTCACTAAATCTATTTAAACCTGCATCCTGGTTTTCTCAGCTTGTCCCTTCAAGGCAAAACCAGAAGTCTCATTAACTTTGAGTAACTGTTGTTGAAATGTACGACCCGGGGCTGTAGTGGTTGTGGTCTCTGTGCATAAGGCTGCATTGTTACGTATTGTAGCTTTCTTTCCGTGTTCCATAGAGACAGAGTGTTTTTGTACATGACAGTGATTAAGGCAGTGGGTGTGTAGTCTTGACTACAGTCGAGTACAGTTCAATAACAGCTCTGAGTTTGGACACGCTCTGAATAGATTACAAAATGTACCTGACCATGTACTTTTCACCAGATACAAATGACACTGTTATTTACCTCAGTCAGAGGCTATGGACTATTATTGGGAAAACTTTCTTTAAATTATACCTAAATTATATGTGATTTCTGTTATTAAACCAGTAACGTGTAAGTTCCGTGTTGACGGGCACATTCTAAATGCACGTTACCGTGTAGATAGAGGAAAAAACAACTAAAAAAAACTAAACCTTGGAACATTCTTCATGGAAATATATCAGTTTTATTAAAATATTTGGATTGGTAGAACTTTTTAGGGTTTATATTACATATTTTTCTGATCTATGTAATAATGTTTCTTCATCACAAACATACCTGGAGTTGTGTTTTGTTTCGTTCTCACATAAACGTTGCATATTTAAGCAGAGTTTATCTCTCAGTCTGTCATGTGGTAATACAGGAAGTGCTCCACTGTGTTTTTAAACTCCACACACCTTCACTAAAACTAAGGGATGGGACAATAATATAATTTATCGTGATATAGGGGGTAGATAATAATCGTTTGTGAGACATTTTAGAATCGGAAACAATAATATGTGTCATTTTATCACCAGAATGTTTTTGTTTTCACTTTCACTAACAAAGAACAAGGCAACACCTGTTTAAGTTTAAATATGGAACCTATTGATAATATTCACATTATCAGCATTCATATCCTTAATATTTTCAAACTGTCAGCAACTTTCGTAATATAATTTAATTGCAGTTATCTTGGCAGGGTTCCCACGTTCATGGAAATCCTGGAAAAGTCTTGCAAAAACTTGGAAAAATGCATTTATTGTATCTTGAATGTTTAAAAACTGTAATACCATAAGGTGAAATGGTTAACGTTTCATATTTAGCCCTAAAAGTAAAGGTACATTTTACACATGCAGGTGCCGTAAACTCATGGAAAATTCACTTTAGGTCATGAAAAAGTCATGGAAAAGTTTTGAAATGTTGTGAAAAAGAGCGGGAGCCCTGACTTCGCCGTGATCATCGCCGCAGCGTCTCGTGCCTAATTTGAGCCCTGGATTTGCCGATCTCAACTGAACAAAAGCTAAAAAGTGTCTGAAAACTACCACTTCATGACATCACAATACGGAACAGAGCATTTGGAGCTTTGGAGATGTAGACGGACTAAAATTAATTGCGCAGACATGGAACAAAACACAACTCCTGGAATGTTTTGATGAACCTTAATTGCATCAGCCACTGTTTTGCTTTAGTTTTTTTGCAGTATCCTTCGGAGCTCTTAGTTCAGGTATCTTCATCTTGTTTGCTTAGTAGTTTGTTCAGTAGTGTCCAGATGGCTGATTTACATGGCCTGTGATGTTATTCCATTGTTTTTATGACACGGGGCCATAAACCGTGATCACTGCCTTTGTCCGAGTCCATCACCGTTGACCCCGTCTGTGACCTTCAGCCCGTCCCACCACACACACATTGATTTCTGCACATTCCGCAGCTTTTACTTGATTTTTTTAGCCAGTTGAGACCCTTTTTACGCCCTCCACTCGGCACTTAGAGCTCCTGCATTATGCAAAATTGACGTTTTTGAGCTTTAACCCATATTAAATGCTGTATTAAGCCAATCTTCAAAAGTAACGTTGCGGAAAAACCGCAAGAGATATCAGTGTTTCATCTTCAAAAACATTCCTAGGGTTGTGTTTTCTTTCATTCACACATGTTTGAGTGACCCTTTATTATTAGTCTGTCTACAGCCAATCTCAAAATGCTCCGTTCCACCGTGATGTCATGAAGCAGTAGATTTGTCCAGTGGAGATCGGCAATTCCATCGCTGAAATTATCCAAATTATTCCAGTGGAGGTGTGTGGAGTTTAAAAGCACAATGGAGCACTTCCTGTATCACATGACATCACAAGGTGGAACAGAGCCTATAAAGCCTATTAAATACATATAGGTTTGTGTGTTAAACGTGTGAATGAAACAAAACACAACTCCGGGTCTGTTTTGTCGTATGGGCCCTTTAATGCACAGACTTTAGACGTTTTATAGACATTTTGGTGCATATTTTGTGGGCGCCGTTTCGCTTCAGGGTGTTTAGATTTGTCTCTCATTCTTTTGTCTGCAAAACTTTGAAGATATAAGTGGAATTTCATATATGAATAAAAGGCAGATGTCTGATAACACGTGTGCGCCTTGAGGAGTCTATAGTTTATTCAATCAAAAAAAGAACTTGTGTTATCCCAAATATATAAAAGTAGTACATTTCTATTAATCCAAATTATCGTGGTATCGTACACACATTTGAATTGAAAATACTTCTTATTTTGTTTCGTTTTAGTGAGTTTAAGGTTTTAAAACGTGAAAAACAGAAGTCTCATTGTTGGCAACAGTCTAAAGTAATTCCTCACGTTCTTAACACATTCCTAGCGTCGTCTTCTTTGCTTTTCACAACTTTCAGAGGTCGGTCACTGTAATACTAACAGCAACTAGCATGCTAACAGCGTACCAACATGTATTTCCAGTTTCTCGGGCAATAAAAATGCTTTAATTCAATGCAGGAAGCACACAGTGATCTCATTTTGTCCTTTTAGAGTATTTTTTTTCTTTTTTTAACGATATATCTGTACTGGGGCAAGACAAATTAGACTTTATAACGTAAGTTCTCGAGCGATGTCTTCATTACAGAGTCCTGGATGTAAACACTGCTTCACTACAAACCTCGGGGTGATGGTGCGAGTTATGTCCTGACAGATGGAGGCTGGTTTTGTTAACTCTGGCATCTTTAGGAGCCCCTCTGTGCCTTTAATCCATGTAAGGAGATTACAGAAGTGCATTGTTCCTGAAAACCACCTTTGACTAATTAGTGCTACTGCAGGTTATTATATTAACTGATAAGACGTGGAAGGCGTATAGACCTTTTAGCGAAACGATTGTTTGGGTTTTTTTTTATGGCAAAACGTCTGTTAAAATGTCTTGCATATTCTCCTCTAGCTTCATTAATCAGCCCCAACTTCAAAACTTCAAACCAACAAGGTCAACAAAGGATAAACATGAAGAATTTATTCACAACTATCAAGGTACAAAAGACGAAAACATAAAGGCTAACGACGACTAGCATTTGCCAAATACTGAGCAAAATGTTATGGAAATGAATAAAACGTAAGTAACTCAAACTGATTCTACAATTAAAATAAAAAATCGATCTCATGATGTGGATATTAGCACAGATGGATAAATGGGCGACATCTCTAGCGTAGCGTATGTTAGCTTTGCTCAGTAGTTCGCTAATGCTAGTCGTTTTTCGCCTTTAAGTTTTTGTCTTTCTTTGGTCATTGTGGATAAATTATTCACGGTAGAATGTTTATCCTTTATCCCATCACCAAATCTTCAACCAACAAGATGTACAGATTTATGAAGAGACATTTTGCCAATAAAAAAATTAATTAATTAAATTAACCACAAAATAAATTAACCGGAAGTTCTGCAAATCTACAGTGCAGCACTTTCGGCTGTTGTGAAAAGGTCTGTTCATTTGATCTTACAGCCCTTATTATAAACGTAGACTTTATTAGTATTTGTTGATAATTAGTTAATCAATAATAATGCATATTTTGTATACACCTTAAACAGACTTGAGAAATGTTGTGATTTTAGAGTTAAAATCGAAATGCTTGAATACAGGACTGATTTAGATTTGAATTCAGAATCCAATTTTATGATGAATTTGTGGAAAAAAAACAACTTGTATTTACAGAAGCAGTTAATACTCAGAATTAAACAAATGTACAAATACGAAACCACTGGACTGTGTGTCCTTTGATAGATTGTGTTAAAATGTTTTTTAATAAAGTAAAATTTGCCTTTCTTCTGTACAGATACACGGCAGCTTAAATTTGCTTTAACAGTTTTTTTTTATGTCTATAAACCAGGACGTAAGGCTCATGTAATAAGTTGGGCCACTGCAAACAGTTTAAAATGAACTCCTTTTGTTTTACCTGTTTTTAGGATAAATATTATGATATGTTTTTGAGGAGTCACACACGACTCTTCCCATAGACAATGCTGAAGTCACAGATTCTTTGCTTCTTGCGAGTCTGATCTTGTGTAATTACAGTTCTTTGTGCGTTGTTTTGACGTTTCATAAACACAAGGAGTCACACACGACTCTTCCCATAGACAATGCTGAAGTCACAGATTCTTTGCTTCTTGCGAGTCTGATCTTGTGTAATTACAGTTCTTTGTGCGTTGTTTTGACGTTTCATAAACACAAACTTATGACATTTCTGAGATGCGTTTCAGTATCAGGCGTGTGTGCTCAGACGTGTCTCCAGACTCCTGCGAGTTTCCAAATGAGCTGGAGGTCAAACTAATGCAGGTTACAGACCAGTGGAGGTCATATTCAGATGCCATTAGGGGGACGAGCGCCAAGAATCCTGCCCAAAGTCTCCAGATAAATACCAGCTTAAGAACTTTACCAATGTGTCCCTGAAATGTGTCTGATTGTGAAGTAACTATAGAACAATGTACCAATAGTATCTCAATTGTCTAAGTCCAGAATGGCATCAGTTTGTATTTCATTTATTCTACAGAATCCCCAATATTTTTCTGTCCCGTGAGTTTTTTCTTCATTGTGATCAAGAATCAGTGGTGCTTGTATTTAACTGAATAATCGATAATAAAATAAAAGTGATGCAAGTTTTATTTTAATATAGTTTAACATAACAAACTAATAACAAACTATTGTAAAAATGACATTTCAACATATCAAACTTATCAACTTAATTAAAAAAAAAGAAAATGAAAAAACAAGTCATGGATTTTCTGTACTCTGATACCACAAGTAGAGCTAAAATGTACTCAAATGTAGTCATTTTGTAAATAAAAGGCCCCATATTACACTATTTTTCTCATCACAAACATATCTGGAGTTGTGTTTTGTTTCATTCTCACATGTTTAACTCACAAGCCCTGCAAATGTTGTTCTTTTCTCAAGCAGAAAACACTCTGCAGACACTATGCAGACTAATGATGCAGGGTTACTCAGACATGTGCGAAGGAAACAACACAACCCCCGGTCTGTTTATGAGGAGGAAACAACATTATAACATGGCTTAAAGCTCACAACAGGCAATTTTGCAAAATATAGGTTTTCAAAATACCCATTTTGTGCCCAAGTAAAAGTGTGCAGTATAAATATATTTTTTTCAAAACTAAAAAATGTGCCCTCATATTATTGCCTCATAGATGCGTCTGTATCAAAGTCTATCAGTGATCAGATAAGAGTGTATATTTGTACTTGTCAGAAGTCTTCCTCTCTGGCTCTCTGTGTCTGGACTTGTCAGGAGGTGAGGGGGACGTTGTGTTGGAATGTACCGAGCCGAGGGTTATGGGCCCGGTGATGCTTCATAATACACATCCACTCAGTGCAGGTATTCACACACACTCTGTCACATGTGCCAAGTGTCAGCACGAATAAGCACAGGAGGGATGGCTGCAGGGATGTGGGGCTGCAGGGCTGTGGGTGTGGGGCTGTGGGGCTGCAGGGCTGTGGGGACTTTCACAACACTTCTGATTTATGACTTGTACCAGAATAGACTTACAATACAATGTGTTATGTCATGACTCAATTACACAGGACAAATATGAGTTCTCCTGTATCCCTCCAGCTAAAACAACAGTGTAACTGTGTTCCAACTAGAAGTTTTGTCAATTTAAAAACTTAATCAAAACAATTTTGACAATGTTTTTATTAATCCAGTGTCTGTGTTGCTGGTAACTCCAGACTTTGTATTTCGTAAACACATTGATATCAGTGATCGGTCTGTTCCCTCTGTGAGATCTCCAGCCCAACTAAACATGATTATGCAGATTCTTTGTTTTAGTGACACGTGAAACAGGAGCTCATTCGTCACTCATCATTTACAGACAAATTCAAACTCAGATTAACAGAGTTGAATCCTCCCCTCATTGATTCTGCAGAGTCTGTACACACAGTGTGTGTCCCTGTGGCTAATCCACCTGTCAGTCACATCTGAGCTCCAGGAGATGTACTGGAGACCAGACCCACAACTTCTGTCTACTGAAGAAGTGTATCCAGGTTCTGGATCCAGGGCGAGTGTCTGTAGATCAGAGTGTGTAGTTCAACACAACTCTTAATGGACTGTTGTTGGTTTGTTTAGACAGTTTCTGAGAGAAATTCTTTTTCTCAAACTTGTTTAACATGTACAAGCAGAAACACAACACAGCCACACAGTCACATTACAATAGACCAGGAGTCTCCAGCCTGTAGCTGCGAGTCTCTCCAGCTCCTTCCAGGCTCGCCAAGGGATTCCTGAATTATACGTATTGTGCTGAATACATAAAATTCGATGAATTATCATTGTAAATGTATCACTTTGATGCCCAACTTTGCACTAATAAATAGATAATGGTTTATGTTTCATAGGTGCCTGACGTCCCATCAAAGCCTGGGTGTGGCTCTTATATTTACCAACCACTAAAACAAGTAACTCTTGTATTTCAGTTTTGTAAAAGTAAAAGTTTGTAAAAGTAACGCACCAGAGGAAAGAGGTCGGTAATAGACATTACAGTACAGTCAGTGGGGGGCTGCTGTTAGAACAGGCCCCCCACCCTGAGGGGGTCAGGCTCCAGACCTCCAGACCTCCCTGTTCCTCCATCCAGAGGGCGGAGCTGCAGAGGGCGGAGCTGCAGAGGGCGGAGCTGCAGGGGGCGGAGCTTAACATGAAACTCTTCTGAGTTCAAGGTCAATATCCTGTGATAGTTCACTGTGCTTCTCTTCATTATCATGGCTGAGTACTTTTTAGGCAGTTTGCACATTTCCAAAAACCAAACTCAAATCCACAAATGAGTCTCTGACCAAACGAAACCAAAAGCCGAATGTGAAAGAAAAATCATAGAACATATAGAACATATATTGTGTCTCCCTGTTGATTACAATCGGACAAAGTTGATGCTGTTAATAAGAAGTTGTTTACATGTAGAAGACATAG
>KN509408.1:0-14566 GCA_000787155.1 Scartelaos histophorus
CAGAAATGTTTTTGATGAGGTAACAAGACCATGACTAAATGCCCACAAGAGTACATTTTAGACAATATAGGTATATAATATAATATAAGTACTAAGATGTGGTGATATGTTGACATGCACAGAAACTAATGGTTTCTCTTAGTGTTTCTCTTGTGAAAACCACATGTGAAAAAGTAGAGATCACATGTCCTCATGTGACTTGGTACCATGAGGTGCAGACTTCAACACAGCAGAAAGGTCCTAAGTCTTTTCCTAGACAGGAGGAGCTAGTCTGAGTTTACACTTTGCATGTTGTTCTCTCTAAAGCTTTGTGTATTTTGGATGAAAAATTAGGCAGAATTATGGTCAATTAAAAGTTAAATTGTAAAGTAAGTTGCCTGTTAGTAAAGACATAGTGCCATGTTTCCATGCGTCCAAACTTCATCTGAAATGGTGGAACATCCAGACCTGACAGGAGGAATGGAGTTGGATGAAGTGTAACTAGTGAAAGACAAAATGTTCCAACTGTTTGATAGTGAGCTGCAGAATCTAGCAGGTAGAAAACAATGCAGCCCCAGTGCAGAGCTCTCTCCTCTGATTGGCTCTTGGGGCCCGGTGACCAGCGGAGCAGAGAAATTGCCTGTTATCTTGATGGTCGATTCTTGGTGGGGTCCCGTAAATTGCTTTGTATTGACACCCTGTCAGAGCTCGATCCTCGTGTTAACCCCAGATGGCCTCAGGTGAGCACAGCACCTTTGGGTGAAACATTTCTGCTGTACATTACTTATTGAGATCATAACAAGGTCAAAGGGCATTACCACAAAAAACATGTGTGATTGCTTTGAGCTAAGGTAAGTAAGCAGGTGCCTTGCCCAAGTACAAAAACAACAGTGTGAAGTGGCCGGTGCTTGGATGTTATTCAGTCAATTAATCAGGGTGTTAGTCCACAGAAATGTTGTTGACAAATCAGTCGTCTCCAGAACAACATAAATGTCCAATCAAAGTTTTTTTTGTTTGTCTGTTTGTTTGTTTTTTCTCCAGTGATGCATCTGAAATGAAGGACGTCACTACTCCTCACTACTTTGGCTTTGTACATTCAAATTGTTTTTTCTCCAGTGATGCATCTGAAATGAAGGACGTCACTACTTTGGCTTTGTACATTCAAATTAAGTTTAGTGCTTTGCTTATCGTCATCAGAAATTCACAATGTTTTTTTTTATGCATTTATTTTTTCTTTTTTCTTCTTTTTTTTTTTTTTTGATTCATCAGAAATTCACAATGTTTTTTTATGCATTTATTTTTTCTTATATGGATGGACCGTGTGTCTCTGATTGACAAATCCACTTGTCAGTCATGTCCGTTTGGAAGACTGAGATTCACTGATGACTCACATCTTCATAATATCCTGAAGTATTTTGTACAGTAAATGTATTAGTAAAAAGGCAAATTAAACACATTTGCAAGTTTAATCAGTCTTTATATAAATACATTGTTTCCTACTTCTTTCATTTTGTTTGGATCAGATACACAGACATACAAAATAGTTTTGACACGTCTCCTTTTTATCCACTAATCAGACAGCAGAAGATCTTGTCCAGTCGCCAAAGAATCATTGTATTTTTGAGCTGTAGAAACACTTGTAATGTATAAGTGCAAGATGAAAATGTCATACCATGGAAAATTCCAGGCAAAGCAATAACATCTCCATGGAAACAAGTTGGTTGTGGACTCAGAAAAGGTGCACAGTGCACCTTTAACAAAGAATTTATCTTCTATTATGAAACCAATAATGATCCATTTTTTCTGGTCAAAACTTGATAACATGCGTGTTATTCTGTGCCAAATCACCAATAGCAACCTTGGTCGCAAAGGACTGGTAATTTTGGCATCGTTCACTATTTTCTGACAAAGGAAACAAGCAATTTAGCATTTCTTCCAGTGCAGCAGACACACTCCTTACATGTTGTAGTTGGGCTGATATGGATGATCCTGCGTAGACATGTGGAAGTACTGTGGGTCTGAGGATAAGAGGCTGCAGCAGACTGAGAGGGGAGAGAAAATTAATCAGACACAGACACACCAAAAGAAAATGGATTCTCCAACGCAATGAATAATGCATTACAAGAAAAGAACAGAGAAATCTCCCTATAAAAACATGCAGTGCTGGCCCTGTGTCTGAGGTGAGGCTGTATGGATATGGCCACTGCTCTGGTCAATATGGGCGAAAAAAATTAATGTGAGCGTGAGTATTTTTAGAGCGTTTTGAAGTCTGGCAGAGCAAAGCCAAAGCACATATGTAGATTCTGCTTAAACTCATGCTTAAACTACAACTTTGTATTAACTGAATTGCTGTAGTTTTGTAGAGAATGTTGTTTTTAAGGCTCCCGCATTACACAGAACTGACTCTTGACACTTTTAGTCATGTTATAATGTTACCTCATTAAAAACTGACCTGCAGTTGTGTTTTGTTTGATTCACACTGTTTGTAACCCTTTATTATTAGTCTCTTTACATCTCCACCTTGTCATGAGGAGGGCGTTTTCGAGCTGTTACCATTTACCTTTTGTTCAGTAGAAATTTGTAATTCCAGGGCTGAAATTATCCAAACAATTCTAATGAAATGTATGGAGTGTTAAAACACATTAGCACTTCCCAAAGTGTTTTCAGTTTGAGAGAAGAACTAAATATGCAGGGTTTGTATGTTAAACATGTGTGAATGAAATAAAACACAACCCTGGGTGTATTTGTGATGAGGAAACAGAACACAGACACTATTAAAAATATAATATGAGCTCTTTAAGCAGCTACTAATATGGATATAACTGACTTAGAGGTCTTGTAACCATTTTTTTCCCATATATGTGGACGAAATTTGACTTGAAAGGTCCGGCTTTGTTATACTGATCAAATTAAATTACAAAATGTTGCAATTTAGTGCAATTTCTTTCATTTGTTTTTTAATAAAACGCAAAAAAAAAAAAAAAAAACACATGGGAAAACATGTGCAAAAAGTTGATCATGTGCATCATGATACATTAAAGTAGGGTATTTTACCTCTATGGGAGCATCTGGTAAGTGTTAACACATTTAGATCACCATGTTTCCTTTTATTGTTTTGAAAATGCTGTATTCACCAAAACAATTTATTAACATGTTTTATTAGTTTCACTCATATTTGATGCTCTGAGTTCCACCTCCCTTTGGTCACGTCTGTATATTTATAGGGAATAGGCTCTACTCACGCTTACCGGACGTTAGGAAATATGCAGATGATGATTTGTCAGTGTAGTTACTGAAAATGGGCGTGTGATAAAACCTGGATTCAAAAGCAGGATTTTTCACAAAAGCTTTTCACGGGGGGTGTGACTCTAATCGCTCTTACAGGAAGTTGTAGCTGTTGATCTGATGAACATAACGGAACACTACAATGGCTTTTTTTTCCTTTTTTTTAAATTAAGTTAGACATATTATAATACTCAAATGAATAGGCAGTTTATGAAAGAAAAAAGAAGGAATAGAAGGATATATAGATGCGAAAAACTGGGCCATTTTCTCAGTTTTCCCAGATTTACTGTTACGGAATCTACAGAATCTTACATTTAGATCAATTAATAAGGTTTGTCTAAGTCTAAGTTAAATCTAGCCATAAAAAAAGTTTGAATACAGCCCAGGAGAGATTGCAAAGTTACTGAAACATGCAGGAATGAGCTCAAACTTCTTTAAGCATGTTTTAATGAGGGAGCATCGGTGAAACATGGTAGAAATCAAGAAAAATAAACAATTATGGACAGCATGTTAGCACTGAAATAAACTACCTACAAAGGATTAATCTGCTAAAAAATATGAAGGTGCTTTATCAAAGTCTAAAGTGCATTCAAGCTTTTAACAGTTAAGCCTCATTAGTGCGTTTTTCACAAGTTACATGTCATTGCCGTCACTATATCACAATAACCCAATTTGATGATTTGTATATGACTCATTTCTTATTGTAAAAGCTGGTCCCTGCCTGCAGAGCCTGTGGAGCACCTGACAGTGTGCAGGCCTTTATCAGAGGAGGCTTCCCCGGCTTGTACTGGCTGCGTAGTATGAGGGGGAGCTCCAATCTGGATATTCAGGTGTTATCTTTGAGTGTGTCTGTGCACAGGTCAGTGTGTCTAACCCCGCTAATACCACTGTGTCTGGACAGGATTGCCTCTCCACAGGTCTGCTAAATCTGTGGAAGCTCCTCACCAGAGCGGAGACAACAGCAGCTCTTCAAATCAGACTGTCCCCCTGCGCTGGATTAGGTCTGAGAGAGGACGAGCCGGGGAATAGATGAAAACCAGAGACGCACGGCCACCATCTTAATGTGGTGAGAGCCTGAAGGCAGCAGAGATGTACAGTATTAGGTCTGTAATCGACTAAAGAAGCTCTTGGTTGACTGAAAATTTTCCACTTTTTCTATTTAATGAAGAAATTAAATAAAAAATATAGAGACACAATCAATCACATTTGTTTATTTCAGTGATGCATGAAGAGAAGGAGCCACGTTCTTCACTTATCATTCAAATATTCAGATTTCTCTCACCTTAGATTAACAGAGCTTGGTGCTTCATGTGCTTCACTCGTTGCTTTTACAGAAATTCCCAGTGTTTTTCAGTCCCTTGAGATACTTTTTTTCCTCGGAAGCGTCATATGTGGTTTAGTACGGACAAACTATTCTCTGTTTGGCTAATCCACTTATCAATCTCGCCAACTGAACTCAGAGAGAATCATGTCTTGATAAAGTACTGAAGAAGTGCACGTTATGTTGGCAATTTTTGTGTTTTGTTTTCCAAGATACAGCGGCTGGAAGTGACCAGGAGCTTTAAAGGTGCATTGTGTAACTTTACAGGTGCCAAGTTTGGGCTGTGGCCCTGGTGAAGAATCACTGCTTTAGTCGATAACAGTAACAGCCTCATGGACTAGAACAGGGGGGGAATTATTTTTGCCATGGGGCCACATGAGAAACAGAAAATATTGTGGAGGGCTGGGCCTAAATGCTGAACTCAATTCTGCATAATATTAATTGTATTTCTTTATAAAAGCAGTAAATAGCATTAGCATTGACATCTGATAAGACTGGTAAGAGTTTATGTTATGGTTTTATGAAAAAGCAAGGTTGCCTTACAAAAATTGTCATTAAAAAAAAAAGAAAAAACACCCCTAAAAAAAACTATGCAGCTTTAGTCCATGCATGAGGTAAAATTATCAAATATGTTTAATTCCAAATTACCGGTCAGAGTCAACCAAAAGGCCCAGGAGCGGTACAATGCCCAGGTCTGGACAAGATAAAACATGAACCGTCCATGGACGTTAGATGGACGTTAGATGGACGTTAGATGGACGTTAGATGGACGTTAGATGGACGTTAGATGGACGCAGTTACTGGTGCAAGTTTGGCATCTAATGCATATATTGACATTAGTAATAGACATAGACATCTAATTTGAATGACTCTATGTTCTGAACATCGGTAGATTGGTACACAGCTGTTGCTGTGTTCTTGGGCAAAACACTGCACTCACCAAGTATTTTGAGAGGATTGAAGACTTTAAATGGTCCATATTTATTCTGTTTGCTGTTTTCTGGTCATACACTTGTTTCCTCATCAAAAACAGACCTGAAGTTGTGTTTTGTTAAATTTGCACGTTTAACATTCAAATCCTGCATTTGTCAGAAAACACTGTTCCACCCTGTAATGTTATGTGGCAATACAGGAAGTGCTCCACTGTGTTTTTAAACTCATACACATTCACTTGAATCATTACAGGCCTGGAATTGTCAATCTCCACTGAACTAAAGGTAAAGGTAAAGGTAAAGGAGCTATTAACTTGAAAACTGTCACTACACTAGACAGACAGGATCACTCAAATGTGTTGTAACTTAAAAACTACCACTTTCTGACATCACAAAGTGGAGCAGAGCATTTTGAGTTTTGTAAAAACAGACAGGATCACTCAAACGTGTTTGCATGAAACAAACAACCACAATTGTCACTACACTAGACAGACAGGATCACTCAAATGTGTTTGCATGAAACAAACAACCACAATTATGGTTTGGATGAAGTAACACGGCTTAGTCAGTTTTGCTTAGTGTAGGACCTTTAAAGTGCAATATAAATCTAATAATAAGTGAAAGTCGTATACGGGAAACACATTCTCTTGATGCTATTCTGGGCTTTTCAAATATATAGACGACCATCTTTGAATAAAATATATGTTCATTCTCCTTCAGAGGACTTATAGAAACCAATATATGTGTGATACGGGGTCGGCAGAAGAAATACATCAATTAAATCATGTTGAGACCAAGAACAATTTTCCAGCTCCAGGTCTTTGGGAAAGATATAGAATTTCAACAGCCACTATAGATCCCACAGTGTGGAGATGCACCTCCACATGAGGCAGGATTACTAAAAAGACAGAGACTACAAAGAGCAGTTCAAGTCTATTTTTATTGTAATTTATAGAGCAAATGTATTATCTTTACTATAAAGAAGGGACATTAGACTTCTGTGGTCTATAAGTTTTCAAATGAACAGCTACTGTATCTTTTACTTTTAGTTCTGCAGAAATGGGCAGTTCCATTATTCTAATGAAGGTATATTTAAAAACATATCGGAGCACTTCCTGCATTACCACATGACATCACAAGGCGGAACAGGGTGGAACAGGGTGGTTTCTGTGTGAATGAAACAAAAGACAACTCCAGGTAAGTTTGTGATGAGGAAAAAACATTATAATATAGATGAGAACATAGTGTAAAATGGTGTAATTACTAACACCATGACCTTTTCGATCACCTTGTTTCCTTTTACTGTTTTGAAAATGCTCTATTCACCAAAAACAAAATACACAAAATAAATCAATTCATTAAATTTAAATTAAAAAGTCATAAGTGTGGGCTCATTCAGCTAATTGTAAGGCGGGTTTGAACAGTGCCTGGGAGAGATCACTAAATGACTTAAACATGCAGGGACGACATGAAGACACTTCAGGGATGTTTTTGATGAGCGAACAAATGAGGCAAGGAAATGTTAACTAACATTTACTAACATTAACTAACATTAACTAACATTAATAAAGGGCAAAGGCTGGATCTATAGCCAAAGAAAATTCTATCAACTGGACCAAAGTTTTAAAGTGAAGACTCATCCAACATCTTCACTTTGGTCCAGTTGACAGAACTGAATTGTCTTTATACCTGGAGCTGGACAAATGAAATATTGACAGTTTAAAGGCCCATATAAAGCCATTTTTTAAGTCTTTGTTAAAATGTTGTGACAGACTAACAATAAAGGATTACATGTGTGAATAAAGGTGCATTGTGTAACTTTTTTCTCCATGGAAATGTTATTGTGTTGCCAAAAATGTTTCACAGTGTCTTATTAAACCTTTCTATGTTTGTGGAGACCAAACAAAACCAAGTTACAAGTCAGATCTGTGAACAGGCCTGTTTCTCTAGATATTTTTAAGCTGTAAAACCGCCTGTAATTGAATCAGTTTTAGGTCGAGTTGTTTAATCTGGGACATTCAAAGCAGAGCAATGACGTATCCATAGAAACGAGCAGGTGATGGAGCCCCAACTGAAAAGTTCCATAATGTACCTTAAAACAAAACTCAAACCCAGTTATGTTTTTGCTGAGGTGACAGAATTAGAAGGTTTAAAACTCACAAGATAAAAGTGAAAAAATGCAAGTGGTGAATGTCCAAAAATAAATTATGTTTCAGCAAAAAAGCCTTAATCCGATATTTTTTCTTTCTTTGAACCGCAGTAACAAAGCAAGAAAAATATCTGACATAATTTATTAATTAAAAGAATTGAGCGTCTCTTGTATTTTTTCATTTTAGTTTTGCTTTTCCCTGCATGTCCACATCCCCTAAGAACGTTGTTGTGCATTTCCTGTTTCATTTGATCAAACTTCACTGTCAAGAGTCAATTTTGTGTAATATTAAACCTTTAAAGCCAAACTGTGTAACATCCCAAGCGTCACCAGCAGCGCACAGACCCTCCCAAAAAAAACTCCACCTCAAATCACTTTCAGAAAGAATTAAAATATAATATCCAAACTACGGTGTCCACATTGTTTTGTCTGCGTGTCTCTTTAGTCTTGAGGCGTCAGGATCTTTGATTCGCGAGGCCTTCAGTGTTTAAAAGGAATGTCAGGCCTGTCAGAGGAGACATGTGGAGAGTGTGTGGGTGAGACAGATGACAGGGAAGGGAGAGGAAAAGACAACGCACAACAAACCACACAACACTGCAGAGTTTCTGGCGATCAAAACCTGACAGGAGTTCAGGCGTATCAAATAAAAAAGCACATCTGGAAACCTATCAAACTTTTGGGGATACTTTTCTAAATATGTTAGATGTGTTAGATATTAAAACAAACACAATCAGCGCTTATAGAAATGGATGGATTTGTTTTCTTATCAGATTTATCTTTGCAGTTTCAAAAGTAAATCACTGGTCTGAGCAGGTTCCTATGTTATGGTTTATTTAGAAACTGCTTTTCACATTCACAGCCATAAACCTTGGGACTGCGTTGGCATTGGGATTCGTAGCTTTTACAATATTTGGTCTGCACATTCAGACGTTCCTGTTTGATTTCAAAGTCTAGATCTGAATGTTCCAGTGGACCCTGGTCTGAACAAAAGACGATCCTTTGGTGCACAAAAATATGTGGGCTGTGTCTGGACCAGATGAAACAAAAAAAGTAGTAGACAGAGTTGCACAAAATTCAGCCGCCTGCAGGTCTCTTCAGTGCAGATTTTCTCTGTCCTTGTCACTTTTTGGTTGGGGGTCACCTGCTTGTTGTATTAAACATACATACACCTTTTTATTCATTTAAGTTTCATAGCTCAAAAATACCTTGGAAAACTGGCATTCTGTTTGTGAGCAGGGTCAGCTCTCCACAGATCTGACCAGTAACATAAAATATCAAACTGTAAAACATTCTAGACAAATCAATAACACTTCAAACTCTGTCTGTCCAACTCATCATTTCCTCCTCTGTTCCACCACAGTGTAGCTCCACATTAACTTAACGCTTTATGTTTTACTGTGTATTTAAAGGGCCTGTTTTATGCTTTTTAAAATCTCTTATAATGTTTCCTTTTGAGCTGTGAGACGTAGGCAGACTAATATAAACCAGGATTACTCAAACATGTGTGAATAAAACACAACCTGAGTGTGTTTCTGATGAGCTCACCACATTATAGATGGTTTAAAGCTCAGGAGAGTCACTTTTGTGTAATCTAGGACCTTAAACTTCTACATTGTTCTATAGGAATGCTTTTGTATTTTGCATTTAGAAAAGTGTCTAATAAATAAAATGTTTGATTATATTTAGTCCATTTCATCCTTTATGTTCATGAAGACAATCATGGGAACATCTGATAGTCCAAACTTTGATGTGTAACTTAAGCTCAGTGACGTCTTTTAAAGTTCTGCTTCAGATTTTTCTGTTAATACTGAATAGTGAATAAGCCTCATCAACGTCCAGTTGCAACATTCAGCCTAAATAAGTTCACAGAACTGCTGAACTTTCCCCGCCTCCTGTTAAACTGCACTGAGAGGCGACTTAAAAGTGCACTGGAAATGTCGCTGCAGCAAAACTTGAATTTTCCTCGGGATCCATAAAGTATCTCTATTCTTCTCTCTTTCTTAAAATGTTAAGAAAAAGCCGAGCTAATTTTCTTTTCCATCGTTCTCCAGATGTCAACAGTCTGCGGCTGGAGTGCACCACTACAAACGTCTGTGTGAACCTTGAGTTTCTTCGTCTGAAAGAAGACAGAGAGTCTTGCCTTTTGCGGCGGCTCTTACATAACCCCTTTGTCCTTTGTCTGAGTCTAACCCGAGGCCAGTGTCCACAGTGTCCAACTTCCTCCTCTCATCCTCTCATCACCATCCGGCGGCACAACTCACAGATGTGCCACAGATTACTCCGACGCCGTCTCCCTCCTCTTTGATCCTGTTTACCTTCTGCACCTCTCTTATCTCACTTTCTGCTTATGAACTATAAAAGCACCAAAACACGACGGAGAAGTCGGATGAATGCGCTATGACCGGTAACCATGGCAACGCTCAAGGTAAGGCCGGATGCTGAATACTGACAGGAGAAGCAGACCTGCTCACACCGCAGCGCCGCACACGCTTTGAACTGCTGCTAGCCTGAACTTTGACCTCCAGTGTGTGCACAAATGTGGCGAGCCCGAGTCACGCACTTTTCCAGGGGCTATTTTTGGATTCACTTTGTGTCATTTTCAAACCTCCGTCCATATTCTGCTGCAGAGTTACTGGTCGAGCAACAGCAGAGCATCGACTCCAGGAAGAAGCAAAAACACACAAACTCACGGGATCCATTTTGTTACGGCCGGTCCATCTGAGTCCACACGACTTTTGAACAGGAAGTGCATATTTTACTACAGAAACATTTTATTAGGAGCCCTAAAAACAAACCAACAGCATTAGCACAGTATCATTTTATACAAACCACCAGGAAAACAAATGAATGAATTGTTATGAAGTTATTATTGATAGTTTATGGTAAATCAATCTCTATTTGTAATTTGTGTATTTGTTTGTTTATTTGTTTTTTCTATCTAATGCAAAAGAATGTCAAATGTGTAAAGAGACATTATAATGCAATGAAACAATGAATATAATTTAGATGAATTATTGTAAATTGTGTAAATTGATTGTGGGGGTAGATTAAAATAAGTTATACTTCTTCCTACACCTTTTTTAACATTATTATTATTTTTTTTTTCCTATACATTTGTTCTCTTTCTTTATTAAATGTACATGTTCTGTATGTATGGAGACTACATGTTGTGCCTTCATACGTAAAAAAAAAAAAAAGGTTCAAAAGTAAATAAAATTAACTTTAA
This sequence comes from Scartelaos histophorus, assembly GCA_000787155.1. Classification (NCBI taxonomy): domain Eukaryota; kingdom Metazoa; phylum Chordata; class Actinopteri; order Gobiiformes; family Gobiidae; genus Scartelaos; species Scartelaos histophorus. The sequence continues at coordinate 10,893 of KN509408.1, forward strand.
CTAACTTTAACTCAAACATTCTGTGCAAAGGCAAACTAGAGAAATACCAGGGGCTCAAGGAAGAGCTGGAGAAGGTCTGGAGGTGGAGGAAGGTGAAGGCATCAGTGGAGCCTGTGGTGGTCGAGACACTCGGGGCAGTAATCCCCAAACTGGAGGAGGCTACAGCAGATACCACAGAGATTTGTGAATTCGTTTGAAGTTTGTGAATTCGCTTGCCTAAAAGTCGCCGCTGTCAGAACAATATCAATGAAGCTGCAGATTAAAGGTCCCATATTACACAAAACTGACTCTTGTGAGCTTTAAACTTGTTAGATTGTTAATGTTATCAAAAACATATCTGGAATTGTGTTTTGTTTCATTCACATGTTTGAATAATCCTTTATTATTAGTCTGTCTACATCTTCAAAGCTCAAAACACTCAGTTCCACCTTGTGATGTCGTGTGGTGGTAGTTTTCACCCCTTCCTTCTATCTTAATTTGAGTAGATGCCAATTTCAGGGCTGAAATTATCCAAATGATTCTAGCGATGGTGCAAAGAGTTTAAAAACACAAGAGCTCTTCCCATGTTACCACACGACATCACAAGGTGCAACCGTGTTTTCTGCGTAGCATAATATGGACCCTTTAATATTGGGACAATTAAATTCAATTGAATTATGGGAACATTGAGTGGAATATACAAGGTTTCTTATGGGATCCTGCAATTACTGATATTTGTCTTCATCCAGGTCGTCTGCCAGTACTTGGCTTGTTTTTAATTTTGTAATTTTGTTTGCTCAAACTATGACCTTGATCAAATATAATAAACCTCGCAGAGTTTTCACCAGGTTTTACACAACTGAAAAACAGGACATTTTTACTTAAGTATTGGACTTTACTCCTTTTACTTCATTGCGTTTCACCACTGTAAGCGTGTAGTGCAATATGACCAAGCAAAGTCCAACATAACAGAACTGTGGACCCATAATGTCCACTTCACTCATTCTCGTCACTGTATCTCCTCACATTTACAGACGACCTAATTGGGCCTATTAGCAACAACAGAAATCTAAATCCAAGCCTCGTATTTTGATCTTACGTTGATGTTGTTTATTTTACAGCCTCCTGTGTTCTCGCTCCGTCAGATCCTCCGTCGGTTTAATCCCGTCTGCACGTTCGGCTCATTAATAAGGTGAAGTCGAGATATTGGATTAAAGGCAGATTAAAGATGATTAACACGGCATAATGAGGACTAATCTGGTGCTCGGCTGTTCCACCGACTCTCTGGCTCCCCCCTGCAGACCCCCCCCCCGGAGGCTGACTCATCCCCTGGTCTGTAAACACACTCAAATATACATGAGACGTTAGTTTACCAAATACTGAGGCGCTGTGAGTTCATTTAAGAAAGATGAACGTCTGTATCTGTTTAACGCTGTGGAGTTTTCTCTGTGCTTTGGTAACATCTTCATTCTATTGAAGCAACCGGACGTATATGACATAAAAAACCTGTGAAATGTTGCTATTTTTTCACACAAAATCACACAACAGTAACACAGAAGTACCAGTATGTCTGCAGTAAAACTCTTTAAACAAATGAGAATGTAACAGATGCGGAATTAACGGCTTCTGTGTTTCCCAATTTCTTTTTTTCCCCGGTTTCTTTTCGTCCTTGAAAGCCTCCCTGTTTTTCGCGGGTTTAAAGACACAGTCAGACAAACGCCCTTGACTGCTGAAGGAGAGGGAGGTCAGGAACAATCATGTGGGCTCCTTGGGGCCCTTCACATTGGGGACACTTCCTGTGGGACTCCCCCAGACTCAGGTCTCCCCCACTGCTCAGTGTCTCCCCCTGTATCCACCCGCCGTCCTCAACTCCTCCTTTTGTTTTGACACCAGAGCTCAAGCTAAAGTTACCATCACCAAAAAAAAAACAAAAAACGTTACCCCGGTCGGTGCATTGTTTTTATTTATTTCATTTTTTAATAACTATCAAATAATTAAGACACATTTCGATAATTGTTTTTAAACTTCAAACCGTCTGAGTGCCTTTGTGAGTGTTTTGTCTGCACATTTTCCCTCTTAGACAGACTATAATCTTTAGTTTGTCAAAAATAAATGTAAAAATAGTTTGAGATTTGTGACATTTTTCTCTAACCACTGTTTTTCATAAAATGCACAGTTTTGACAATTATGTGTTTCATAATCTATCATATACAAAAGGGGAAAAAGTAACTAAATCAGCTCTGATGACATTTAAGAAAAGATTCCTCAAATATGGTGAGTTCCCTGGTTCTGCTTTTAAGGACTGAGAAGTGGTTTAATTGTGTGAAAAACAGTTAAATTCCGAAGAGAGAGAGTTATAATTTATATATTAGTTAATTTATTACAGTGTTGGCATCAGTGTTGGCATGAGTACAAGAATGTATGTACTTTAAAAGATGTATGTACTTTAAAAACACAAAGGAGCACGTGTTGGAGAAGCAGTGAACAATACATGGCAAAAAAAGAAGGACAAAAAGAATATAAAAACACAGAGACGTCCTTTGAAGACACATATTCCAGGCCAAATCTGTATTGCTTCCCAGTACAAAGACGAGCGGCGTGTGATGAAATGATGTTTTTTACTGTCACGTTTCATGTCTCGATCCAAAGAGTGAAACCTCCAAACCCTGTGTCATTATGGAGCCTGTGGCACACCGGGTTTTTGGGAGGGGGCTGGGGGCTATTTTTTGTGGTAGACTCGTGTCAGAATTGTGAAGAGCATCCATCTCCGCCATGGAAAACTACTATTACAGAAATGTGCCCGTGCTGCATGGCCAGGTGCTCCTTTCTTTACAACGCGACTCAACGTAATGATCCCAAATGATAGTTTTCATCGACAGCAGCAATTTCTGCTTCTGTTGGCGGCTGCTTTCTATTTCCCACAAGAAGTACTGGAAATTCAAATGTGAGGATTTTTTTACAAGTACAAGTACAAGTTTTGTACAATAATCAGTCTAGTGAGTGAAAAAAATATTGAAAATATTACTGCGACGACTATGACATCTACAGTTTTGATTGAGAATATTTTTTTATTGGTTGAGGAGACAAGATCAAGAAGACTCCAAAATATGTTTACATGCTGATTAAGATTGGAACAACTAGCACCAGTTCGATAAATACTTATGTAATTGATCCCGATGGAAATTGCAGTGAATTCTCTTGCTCACATATATATAAAACTATTAAAAAGATTAAAGTAAATGGTATGAGCCAGTGCAGAAACGTAACCATCACTGTGGATTATTTTGCGGTTTATTCACTTTTTATCTGTCTAATGTGGTTCTATTTGGTGCTTCCACGAGAAACCATTTATTTTAAAGCCCCAATAATGCAACCAGTGACAAAATGCATCTTTCTGGTACGTCCAGACTGATATTTATCTGAATTTTTTTATACGGGGGAATATCAATTTCAGTTCAGTTCAATTAAATTTATTTTTGTATAGCCCAAAATAACAATAGTTATCTCGGCGGGCTTCACAAAATTGTTAAATTAGCAAACAAAGATGTCAGAGAATGAAGCAGAATAAGAAAAAAAATAAAACATTAAAATTAATTAATAATTCAAAAATACAAAATGTCCAACAACAAGCAGCAAATGGATAATTGTCCCAGCATCTCCTGTCCTTAGACCCTCCTTCTTCTGCAAGGAAAAAC
>JACN01016112.1:0-10250 GCA_000787155.1 Scartelaos histophorus
AAAGATCAACGGGCCGCATATGGCCACTTGGGCTTAGTTTGCCCATCCCTGGGTTACGCGTAGTGGCAGCAGCAGCAGCAGCTGCCACTACCTTTTTAACATTTCCACAGAGATAAGCACTATAGATATCTCATCTAAGATCTATCTTTATGATATTTTTATTAATATTTTGGATAACTACCTTCTGAACTCCTTCCATCTGTGAATATCTGTGTAAGAGAGACTCCTAGTGGTTAGATACATGTGAGTCTGTTACATTGAGTGGTGCTACATGTGAAATAAAAGTGACACGCCAGAAAATGTAATACATTTAAGGAAAATATATTTTATTATGATGATTTTTTTAATGATTTTTTTGTTAAATAAAGCTAAATAAATGTAACATTTCCCCTTGCTTTTTGTAATTATATTAGTATTTAATTGATTTAATATCCCAATAAGACAAAAAAGGGCGTATTATTGTATATTAAAGTACATATTGCCATTGGTCACTTTGCAGTTACAGATTTGCTCTCTGCCAAACCTACAATTGTCAAGCATTTGTTTATATTTACTCTGTATTAGGTCATATTGAACCATTATCATTTTGCGTACCCCACCCACCCTATTCATTTGAAAACTGATGTCATGTAGTTTCAGGTGTGAGTCATCTGACGTCATTATTTTCTACCACTTTTTTCATTTGAAAGAGCAATTGTTTTATATGTAGGTACTTTTTCTATTTAAAGATCCTGTATTACACAAAATTGACTCTTGTGAGATTTTAGCCATGCTAAAATGTTGTTACCTCATCAAAAACATACCTGGAGTTGTGTTTTGTTTCATTCACATGTTTGAGTAATCTTTTATTATTAGTCTGTCTACATCTCCAAAGCTCAGTTCCATCTTGTGATGTCATTAAGAGGTAGTTTTCAGGTTAACACCTTCTTTTACCTTTAGTTCAGTAGAGATGAACAATTAAAGGGCTGGAATGATCCAAATGATTCAAGTGAAAGTGTATGGAGATTAAAAACACAGTGGAGCACTTACTGTATTACCACATGACATCACAACGTGGAACAGAATGTGCGAATAAAACAAAACTCAACTCCAGGGTGATTGTGATGAGGAAACAACAATATAACAGAGCTCAGAAAATAGTGTAATATGTGCATTTTAATGATTGGATTTTACTTCAGTGCCACTTTTGATTTTCACGTCTGGCCTCTAATACAGCGTTTGAAACTAGCCTTGCCTCTCCTGGACGCCCACTGCTCTTTATAGCCTCTTCACTCCGTCCAAAGTCCACTCTCTTTGGGTGTAACTTGCTCCTCTGGTCCGTGGTTCTTCTCTCCAGCATTAGCAGTCTTAGGTATAACTGTTTAGCGTGATAGTATCTAGGTTAACGTCACAGCGGGTGATCTAGTGCGTTGGGTTCAAAGGACGGAGTAGCCCTGCCCTTGGTTTGACAGATTGTGGCGGAGTTTCTTTATCAGGTGGAGTTTGTGCTGGGAGTCGACCACAGCAGCCTCTGTCTCCGTCCGGGAAACTCTTTTTCTACACCTGCTGAGCTCCTCCAACCACAATCAAGATGCCTAAAACGGTAAGAGCAAATAATAGTTTAGAAAATTAAGTTTATCTATTTTAATAATATCGAAGAAATAAGGTAGAGGAATAAGTAATGAAAAACATATCTTACCTTGTCTGATTTTATTGTGACATAACATAACACAGACACACAAAGACAACTCAAACACAAAGATCTCATTATTAAAACATGGGGCTCTGATGTGGTGATTTGGTACACAATGTCAAATCTTAACAATGCCATTTTAAATGCTATGAGCCTGCTTATTAAAAATAACTTTGGAGAATATCTCAGTATTAGAATGAAGTTTTCGGGTTTCTATAGACAGATTTGTTCATTCACAACACAATGGACATTATAGGCTTTAGTGGTAGTTAAGTAGCTGAATAAATACATGAACACAAATATGATCTTACAAATTATGTCAGTAATATGAACCTGGAGCCATTCTTTTCCACTAACTATTAACTAGTCTATTGCTTCTGGATAGTCAATCATTTTTATAGATTTTAACACTATTGTTGAATTGTTAAAGGCTTTTTTTTTTTTTCTTTTTACTTTCTCGCAACCCCAGTTTTATTCATTAACCCAAAGTAGAGTTTGACCTATGCGGCGCACATTCCTTGGCAGTAAAAAAGCCACTAAAATGTGACTTTTCCTCTGCTGAAGGACACGTCAAAATTCTAAATATTAGTGAACATAGTGTTTTAAAGGATTCTGTAACATTTGGAGATTGATTTCCATAAAGAGACATGTTATCTAAAATGAACTTTTATGAGCGTTTTACTGTATTATAATGGTGTTCCCTCACCATAAACCTACCAAAGTTGTATTTTGATGGATTCATGCATGTTTGAGTAATCTTGCGTTGTCCTGCATTTGAGGCTTGAGTGCTCGGAAAATGTCTGTTTTCACCGACCCCCTATCTCTGCCCACTGCTTTGTTTTCAGTGTGTTTATTCACAAAAATCAAAAGTCTAACAACTAAACGTAGGTTGAGATCCAGAATAGACACACAAAGATTTGAGTCTGGGCACTGGTAAATCTCCCCATTTTTAAGTGGAGGTGATTGAAAGGTGCATTAGCCAATCAGGAACATGCATATTGGAAAAAAAAAATGAAGAAAAAGATATCAAATATGCCTGAAACCCAGAATCAATGATCGAAGCAGTAAACTGTTAATATGAGGTGAGATAAATTAGATTTTATTCGTAAATGACGTGACCAATGAGCTCCTTCGTTTCACGTGTGTCACTCAATAAAAGCGAATCTGATTACACGATCACGTTCGACCATATAAACGAAAATTTACTGCGAAGAGAGGCGGGGTTTCTTAGATTAGCGGATATCTTTCCATTTACTGTTGTAGATCAATATTGTAGTTTACACTGAGCAAAACATAAATTGTGATATACTTAAGTTATACTAAATATCCAAAGAAAAATAAAAAAAACAACACATATTATATCTTTTTCTTTTTCGTTCAGTTGTTTGAGACAGCAGGCAGTGAATACACCTAACCCAGCGACTATAAAATGATTTAATATTGCATGACTATGTGCAGTCCTAGTGCCCTCTACAAGTAATGGTTGATAAGAAATGCAGACAGGTGCATTATACCTGTATCTAATGTTAGTAAAAGCCTTCTTAAGAGGCCTCCATGACGTCAGTGTAAAAGTAGCCAACATCATATTTGACTAAGATAAACTAAAGAATACATGCTATCAGTGTCTTTGTGGGAATTTTGTAGTTTTACGATACCAGAGTAAACCAGCTCTGAACAATGACATTATTGTTTTACTTACTTTACAAGAAGGGCACTTTCATTAATGGACTATTTCTAAAGAAAGCACTGTAAAGTAAAAATGTTGTGTTGTCTTGGGTAGTAAATGAAGAAATGAAAGTAAAAATTATCTTTAGTAATATATACAAATATGGATTCACAATATTAAGCATGTGACCACTTTTATGAAAACCAGATTTCTGAACGATAAAGTAAAAGTAATGTTGTTTTTCTTTGTCCTTACAATTATATTATGACCTGAATAATCACAATTATAAATTAACCGATTTATCCCTTAGAGGTGCACTGTGTAACTTTCTGGGTGGAGGGTCCGTCACCATGGAGACGTTGGTTTGGAATCTTTCACAGTATGATATGTAGCTTCTCTGTTTCCATGGAAACAAGCACCAAACCAATTTACAGTTTAGATTTATGGAGAGGTGTGCACGCTTACAGCAGAATGCATATTTTTCAAGGTATTCTTTTACTGAAAAAAGCACATGTTAAAAAATAATAAGCAAGATTAATGCCATACTGTGGAACATTCCATGGCAATCTAGCTTGCATATCTCCACAGACCTGACCAGGTGCTGGACTGGTACCAGAAAAGTTACATAGTGCACATTTAATGCAAGTTAGGTGTGGTTTGGCAATTGCAATAAATATTGAGATAGTTGAATCTGGAGTAGTAGCAATGATGACTGATGAGAACTGGTAGTTATACTTAAACTAAAAGTAGTAGAAGCTGTTGCAGGAGTGAAGGGCTATAGGCCAGTGCAGGTCCATTGGATACAAAAACCAGTCGGCCTGACATCAGTAAAAGTGATTTTTACTGCTTTACCCTTGTAATCCTTGTCCTTAAATGCTTTAAAATCTAAGATGAAAACATCAGCGACAGCCTCAATAATGTGCACTAGTTGATCCATGGTATTTTACACATTTTTGTTTGTATGTTCTAACTGTGTTAAACTGCTTCTTGAACAGGACAGGAGGTTTTAATCTTAATGGGAGTTCTTTCTGGTTAAGTAAAGGTATTACACTGCCCTTTGAGAGAAACAAAATCATTTACGTAACAGTAGTTGCAGCTGTTAGCAGAAGAAATACTTTTCACTCTTGTGGTGCAGTTTGTGGTGCTGGAGACTTGGCGTTGGATGAATGGTTGTGAAAAAAATCGTGCTGTGAATAATTGGAGAATTATTAGCTCACGCGTATAGCAGTCTTTAAAACATTATGTTAAGTTGAGAATCATTAGTGGATGTTCAAAATGGCTGATCCAGTTTTCATTGCTTAAGCTGGTTTATCTTTATGACACTCGGGGTGTGATCTGTGCTAATAAAAATTGTGCAACATCTTCAATCCCAGCATGCTCTGCTCCAAATGTCATGTGGTTCTACTATATTGCTGTCAAACTCATATATTTTATCCATATGCTGTGAAGGTTGCCCTGGTAAACATTAGTCAGTACAAAATAGGACACTTTTTATTAGTAGTACTTTTTCATTCCAAGTATTTCAGTGTATATTTCAAGTACCATTGACAACACAATCAAAACACCTCAGTCAAGACTAAGGGCTTCAACCCAGGAGTAAAACGGCCAAACCAAGCCTATATCAAGACTAAACTGGGCTGGAAAAGTGTGAATCTATATGAAGCCAAAACAGCCATAATTAAATGAGACTAGTATTATGAAATGAAACTAAATAGGAACAAGGAACTTAAAAGCAGAATTCTGTGTACATAGGCAGTTGCAGTCTCAAGTAGTTCCCAGGCCACGTCGGAAAGCACTCCGTGTTTTGGTTTAATCTCTGCGAGGACCTTGCAGCACCTTGAATGGAAGTCCAAAGTCTAAGAGATAGTGGGTAATTATGGTTTATGAGCAGACCACTTCATACTTCAATTATGTTTGGTCTTATAGTTTCACAAGCAAATTAAATAATTAAAAACATGTTACAAAAGGTTCATGGGGGGAAAGTATCTCTGTTAGCAAATAGGACATTGTTTGATGAGTGATTTACAAACAGAAATCCGGTCATGTGATTAATGGCCTTTTTTTTTCTTCCTTTTTTTGCAGGTCAATGTTCGCGTCACTACAATGGACGCAGAGCTGGAGTTTTCCTTTCATCCCAACACTACCGGCAAGCAGCTGTTTGACCAGGTCTGGACTGTAACATACAAGCATAAACCTGTACTATTTTACTCTTTATTATAGTTTTACTTGTCAGACATAGGTTCAGATCATTGTCAACACGCCTTAAAACAAGCTGGACCTACAAAGATTTTCATAATTGACATATAAATCATATACTGCCTTTGTTGTTGCATGGGATTGGATGCTTCAGACAGACAGAGACAATACCCTGCCCTGTATTATGCAATACTGAGAATGATATACTGTATAATAAAGAAGGATTTGCATGTCTTTACTGTGCACAGGTTGCCAGAACCATCGGCCTGCGTGAGATCTGGTATTTTGGTCTTCAGTTTGTCGACAGTAAAGGATTCATCACATGGCTCAATGCAGACAAGAAGGTAAAATGTTTGTGTGTTCATGACATTGTGAAAACCAATACTTGGCAGCATTGACGTCACTCTGATTACACTCCTCAGACTAATTATAGAACATATGACTGTAAAAGTGACGACTTTATTTCAGTGTTTGCTGCTGCTGTTAAAGGTGCATTGTGTAACTTTTCTGGTGTAGAGTCCATCAAATGTTTTCTCCTTGGGGATGTTATTGCTTAACCCAGAATGTTTCACAGTATGAGTATTAAATATTTCTAACTTCATGGAGACCAAACCAGACCAAGTTACAGGTCAGATCTGAGGAGAGGCAACCCCACTCACAGTCAAAATGTCTGTTTTTCTTGGTATAATTTAATAAATGTAAGGTATAATGTTTAATGTTTAACACTGTGTAACATTCCAGGCAGAGCAGTACAGACATATCTATAGAAACACAGGGTGATGAACCCCCACCCAAAAACTTACATGGTGCACCTGTAAATAGTGCATTTGTTTTTTTAGTGTTTCGATTCCATTGATTCCCATTTATAGAACAATATTGACTATAGTGAAGACAGTAGTCCTGTGCTGCAACTCTACCTTGTAAATATATATCAAAGAGTAAGATAACAAGATGAGTGAGGTGTAGCATTTCATATCTCATAATTGCCTTTGATATCTGTATTCTGTAACAAATCAGAAAGGACCTTATAACGTTATCAGATATAGTAATAAAACAATAAATGTATATTTTCCACAAATCACATCCATTCATGTTTTAACATGGAAAAAGCACCTGGCAAAGCATTAGCCTGTAATTTGGCTTTGCAGGTTCAATTCCATCTCTGGACAGTACTATTGCAGAGTCATTAGACACGTCATCTGGACAATCTGCTACCTGCTCGTCTCTGTGTTTGCTTTGTTTCAAATGTTCCAAAAGATGGAATTAAATATATCTATTTTCATTGAGGTCCCTACAGACTAAATTACAGGTCAGATCTGTGGAGAGGCAACCCCAATTATGATATAAAAGCAAAACAGATACACTTTATTCCACACTATGCAAAATTACAAGGAAAACAACTACAGCTCTACAGAGACAAGCAAATGGCAGGCCCCCGCCAGAAAAGTTACATGTTGCACATTTAATATATTTCTAATCTCATTTTCGTTATCCAGGTGATGGCCCAGGACGTGCGGAGAGAGACGCCGCTGCAGTTCAAACTCAGGGTCAAGTTTTTCCCGGAGGATGCGTTCGAGGAGCTGATCCAGGACGTCACGCGGCGCCTCTTCTTCTTACAGGTGAAAGAGGACCTTCTGACAGAGGATATTTACTGCCCCCCGGAGACTGCCGTGCTCCTCGCCTCATACGCCGTTCAGGCCAAGTTTGGAGAGTACGATAAGTCCGCACACCACACGGGGTACCTGGCCAACGAGCGCCTGCTGCCAAAGAGGTGAGGGGGCCCATTGTTGCTATGCATTGTGTGTTTTTAAGTGTGTGGACTGTCCCGTCTCATGCTCAATGTTGGGTTAACAGCCAGTAGGAACAATAGTTATGTTTGAGTCAGGTTTGTGGAGATGCAAGCCCACTCACAGGATGCATATTTTTCTAATGGGTTTTAGTTGAATAATTATCTTATTATCTTTTATTTTAGCATATTTTTTGGCACAGTAGGCCTTTAAATAGAGTCCTGACCCTCACAATTTTCTGAATGTTTCTCCCCACTCTTCACACCAATTTCCTGTGTTATAAAACATATGGGTCAAGATATATTCAAACCTTCTAAAAGATCTGAAAACGATATAATCAGAATCAGAATGACTCGATTCATTCCAAAATGAAAAACATTACAGGAAAAATAGTTATTAAATATAAAGTTTGAAAATGTATATTAAAATTCTTACATCTGTATTTATTATCACTTAACCCTAACTGAAGAAAAAGTTGAACCCTGAAGATAACTAAGATTTAAAATGGATAGTTGTACATTTTAAGGGTACCTGGAGCCTATGAAAGGCTTGAAGGACCAGAGACATAAGACTCCGTTGTTCTGCATACACAATGGTATTTTGTGCAGAGCAGCTGCTTTAGGCCCTGTGCAAATAGAAAGTCTGAAGTAAGTGTCTGAAGAATGAGAGAGCCTCAGGATATTGGCAGTTTTAGCGTAAGGAGCCAAACATGGATCAATATTTAACCAGAGATCAGGGTGAGTCACTTTTACGAGAAGTTAGATGCCTTTCCTCTGGGTCACATCCTGTCAGTTTGGTAAAATGTTATAGAAACATGAGTAAGAAGTAAATAATAAACTGTTCTAATTTCAAGTTTTATTGAGTAATTCTATAGAACTGACTCAGACAATCAAACATTTTAAAGGGCCCATATTATTATTTGGAAGTTCTCCACTCTTGTCCAAGCCTGATCTATAAATACTATGGCCCAGGTATGCTAATGCCCAATGAAAAATAATAATTTCAGGAGCATAATTTACCTTAAAATACTTGGATTTGGCAACCACAGTGGGTCAATGCATAAAATCACCACCCTATTATATTTTGTGCATTTAAAATCTATGGACACTGTTTAGTAATACATCTCTGTACCTTTCGTCTTTCTCGTAACAAACTGGACAAACTCTATACACCTTCACAAAATAATTTGGATAATTTGAACCCTGGAATTGCCGATCTCTACTGAAATAATAGCTGAAGGTGGCTGTTGTAGAAATGTAGAGAGCCTAAAAGGGTTACTCAAACATGTGAATGAAATAAAACACAACTCCAGGTATGTTTTTGGGAAGGTAACAACATCCTAACTTGACTTAAAGCTCACAAGAGTCAATTTTGTTTAATATAGAATTATAAAAAAAAAAAAACAGATGTAGGTTTTGCAACTTATCTCCATATAGATGTTATTTTTGCTTGACATTCATTCATTCAAGCAAGCGTGCTCATAGTAACAAAATGTGTTTTTACAATGTATATTCTTTACTACATAATTTAATATATGTGATGTCTTCTGTATGTATCTAAAATGTATAAATGAATAAAAACGTTGAATGAGAGGGTATGTCCAAACCTTTGGCTGTTAGTGTATGTTTTTGTGTGTACCCACTCTCTGTTTTAAACTTGAATCTAATGTATTTTGTTCTTGATTTCTTTGCGCAGAGTTCTGGACCAACACAAGCTGTCCAAAGAGGAGTGGGAGGAGAGGATCCGAGCTTGGCACCTGGAGCACCGCTACATGCTCAAGTGGGTTCAACCAATGCAACGATTCAACTGCACTTTTTACATCAAACAGGGAAAGCACTGTGGCGAGACCAGCAATGTTGTACAGATTAAAGGAGTAAAGTTGGAAATGGCAGACCTTGAAGATAACATGGTTCTTTCTTTGTTCATGCTGAAAGTAGATTAGGGAGGCGGGTTTTCAATGTTATTTCAAGGTTTGGCATTAAAATTGTTCGGTTTGAGTAGTTTTGGATAGATTAAATTATTGTTTTATTATATGTGACCTGGTGCTACATTTTCCTCAATTGTTTAATGACAGGGAGGAGGCCATGGTCGAGTACCTGAAGATTGCACAGGACCTGGAGATGTACGGAGTGAATTATTTTGAGATCAAGAACAAGAAGGGCACCGACCTGTGGCTGGGAGTGGACGCTTTGGGACTCAACATTTATGAGAAAGACGACAGGTACAGAGATGTATTACTAAACAGTGTCCATAGAGTTTAGATGCACAAAATATAATGGGGTTGTGATTTTATGCATTGACCCACTGTGGTTGCCAAATCCAAGTATTTTAAGGTAAATTATGCTCCCAAAATTATTATTTTTCATTGGGCATTAGCATACCTGGGCCATAGTATTTATAGATCAGGCTTGGACAAGGCGTAGTTAATGTCACCCAGAGGTAGTATTTATATCAGGCTTGGACAAGGCGTAGTTAATGTCACCCAGAGGTATGGGTCCGCTTTTTAACCGTTCCCACAATTTGTTCTGACATAAAAAAGGACAAGGGCAATGTGATATCAAAAGACATTTAAAAATGATTTCCTTTTTTTTTTTTTTATTTTAACTACAGAAATAACTAATAAAACATGAATGTTGTGCAAATTGAACCTTAAAATGTGTGTACTAGGGTATTTGAGGGAGCTGTTAAGAGCCTAGGACCTATCTGGAGAAAGTGACTTGTGCTAATACTAAGGCCTAACCTTCCATTGCACTACAAACCCGGGCATATATTGCACTTCCCTCCAGGACCTTACCTATTTACCTACAACATTCTATTATAATCACTCAGAATAAAAAAATAAATAAAATAAAGAGAAGGCAGAGAAATGACATATCAAGAGGACCAAGCAGGTGACGCAAGTACAACCAAAACGTTACACAGTGCACCT
>JACN01140468.1:0-27726 GCA_000787155.1 Scartelaos histophorus
ATTAATTCATGTACTAGACCTTGAACTGGGTCTTTCTGCTCCCGTGCTCCCCATTTTTTTAAACAGTGGGTCAAATGCAGATGACTGACCCTCCCTAACCCTAAACTTTTTTGATTTTGATTTTTGATTATACAGAATCTATTCTACATGCAGTACTCAAGAACTCGTTGAATTGCTAAGTCCTTTTTCCTAGATGAGTCAGAATGTTTATAGGCAGTGTAGTACTTGACGTTCTAATAATACGAAGGGTTGAGTAAAATTGTATAGTACATTTTATAATCTACGGCAACAGAATGAAACCAGAGAAAGGAAGGTCCGATGTTAAAGCTTAGGAAAACATATATCAGGAAAGAATCTTCAAACACTCGAGATCGAGGAGCAAACGAGAAGTGTGAGGATCCAGCAGCACGAGCTAATGACTTTCAAGATGATTCAAGCATCACGGATGTGTCAAAAACCAGGTGCCGGTCCTGTTTTCCATCTCATCATTTCACTTATTCATGGTGTCTGCTTCCTTTTATAGGCTTTTCACTATTCAAATCAGTCTTTTATTGCCATGGCAGTGTTGCTACATTTTCATCATTTTGAAAACCATAGATTACTCTTATTTAAAACAAAATGGCAATGTTTTATGTACATTTTATGCAAATGTAATTCTAAAATCTAATTGTAAAGGTATTGTTGCTACAAGTAAGTGCACGTTTAGATCATCTTAATATTTAAAGGGCCAATGTTACGCTATTTTCTGCTATTTTCTATGTTCTATAAAGTTCCTCATTAAAAACATACCTGGAGTAGTGTTTTGTTTCATTCATGTTTAACGAACCCTGCATAATTAGGCTGAAAACACTATTCTACTGTGACGTCAAGTGGTACAGGAAGTGTCATTAAACTCCATACAACTTCAATAGAACCATTTCAGCCTCTACAGACCTAAAGGTTCCCAGCGGGGCCCTGGATAAACGGAGAAAATGGATTGATGGATGAACTAAACAGCCGAAAACTACTGCTTCATGACATCAGGTGGAACAGAGGTTTAGATATGTAGATAGTCTTAATGCAGCATTACTCAAACATGCGTGAATGAAACAAAACACCACATCAGCTGTGGTTTTGATGATAACAAGAACATTTTAAAGGGAAACTCCGGATTTTTGGACATAGTGCCTCATTTCCTGGTGAGTCAGAGTGTTGTAGACATGTGGAGTCACTTTTTTTAAATATTCCATCCAATCTTTTTATTTGCAGAGGTCGCTAGTGCTAGGCTAGTGCATGTCAATGGGTTTCGTTAGGATGCCGCTAAATAAGTCGTACCCACTCCACAAAGCACCTGAGACAAATCTATTATTACGCCAGACTGTTGATGTATGTAAAAGTGTTGACAGAATAATTTTAGAAATAAAACCAACCTTGCATCATATGAATTGATGCATTTTGAGGGACTATTTTCCCAGATATCAGTCCGCCGCTATCAGGAAGTACAACTCGCTGCTGCTCAGACATAAATCCTTCAAATCCAAGGTTGATTTTACTTCTGAAATTATTCTATCAACACTGACTTTTACATTGACAGTCTGGAGTTATAAGTGTTCTGCCTCGGTGCTTTGTGGAGTGAGTAGGTAAGACTGTTTTTAGCGACAGGCTAACTATCCTAGCCTAGCACCAGCGACCTCTGCAAATACAAGGACTGGATGGATTATTTAAAAAAGTGACTCCAAATGTTTACTCACTAGGCAATGAGGTCCCTCTAAAGCTCACAAGAGTCCATTTTGTGTAATATAGGACTTTTAAGACTTCTCATAAAACGTTCCTTTTTACAATGGATACGGAACTTTGAGTCATTTCTTCTCGTCATTTACGCACTCACCGGCATATAAAAATAAAATAAAAATCCATTTATGGTATCTTACGCAGTGTCTATGCTACGGTGCCTCCTTCTTTCTCTATCAACAATGAAATTAAATTAAGTACAGTGCGATGAGCCTCCCCCTATTTTGGGAATCAGCCATTATCATTCCTATCATTGTATCCTGAAAAAGTTGGTCAATCTGCTCTTTATTCCACTAATTACTGTTTAATTGTTTGGAGTTTGTTATTCAACTCTTTTCTGACGCCCTGTGAGGCAAGTGCCATTGTGATTTGTAATAGTTAAAAACACTTTCTGGAGGCATACTGTAGATATTTGACTGAGTATCACTGTCCTACTTTGCGCATTAACAGAGGGAGGACCCAGGGGTGGAGTGACTGAGAAAGTTCGTGTCAGGATACTGGCCTCATTTCACCCCACGCTTTCACAAAACACACATACTGATGTTACAACAATGCACTTAGAGCATGCACCGCCCACGCACAGGCTCTATGGAAACTGCGGTGTATAAACAGTAATAAAGCGCTGATCTCGAACTCATTTAGGATTTTATGTCTTTACGACTCCTCTGCTCTGGTTAATCCATTTGTGCACATCAGCTCTCACAACAGACGTTTCCTACTAACACGCCAATGACACTTCCTTCCTCTTCTGAAAGCAAAGATCTGGTAAATTTTGTAATGGTGTCGTGTGAAAAAGAGATGAGCTTAGGTACTGATTCCGGCGCCCGTATTATGCCATTTTCTGATCTATGTTCTAATGTTGTTTCCTCATCACAAACGTACCTGGAGTTTTGTGTCTTTCACACATGTTTAAAACACCTACATAAGCTGAATTCTTCTCTCAAACAGAAAACACTCTGTTCCACCTTGTGATGGCATGTTGCGGTACAAGACGTGCCCCACTGGGTTTTCCAATGCTAAACACCTTCACTAGAATCATTTTGAGCTCTGGAATTGCCAATCTCTACTAAGCAAAAAGTAAAATTTAGCCGTTAAATTATGTGACATGACAAGGTGGAACAGAGCATTTTGAGCTTTGGAGATATTTGAGAGAAGAGCTCAGCCTAAAAGTAAAGAAATAAAGGGGGTTAAAAGGGTGTTAAACATGAGTGAACTCCAGTTTAGTTTTTTTGATGAAGAAACAGCATTATAACATAAATCACACAATAGCATAATATGGGCCCTATAACCACTCCACAACAACAAATATATTATAGTTTGGAATGAATTGTTAAAGATTGCATAACCCTAAAATGAAGATACAAGAGCAAACTTTTCCCATAATATGAGAATCACTTTTCCACGATTTCTTCACTTTCGTAACAACAAGCAAACACACAGGTGTGTGTAGCTGTGTACATGTGTTACTGGATAATCCCCCTGTGTCTCTGAGAGGGAGTCATGATCCAGACAGGTCACACTTGACAGGAGCACAGCCAGGGGTGGGCCTGTCTATGAACAGAGCTACAGAGAAGCAGAAGGAAACCAGGGACCTCCAGGAGAGCCTGGTCCACAGCAGGTGAACTGTTACTAACACCACAAAAGCCGCAAGTCTGTGCAGGGAGGAAATGTGCTAATGGATTAATGTGCACAACAAGTGTTTTCAGTCGAGTGCTTACATCTGTGCTATTGTCCTTTCAATTCTACAAGAGTAGTCACTAAATAAAAAAATGTCAAACATAAAGCAAAATCCATTAAGTGCTGTATTTAGGTGCAAGTCAGAGTAATGTCAGTGAAACAGCTGAGCACAGCCGAGCGTCTTCTGACAGGAATTTGGAATTACAAACTGTTTAAGCTTTTTGTAAACAAATGCTTTGACAGCACCTGTCACATAGTCCTAATTGCACACATACATTTCTAACAAGCTTGAAACAGATAATCAAATGCATGCTTTAGCTTTTTGCCTTGGGAGTGACTCAAAAAAACAGAAACTGAAGTTACTTTTGGCCAACTTATTTTTGATTACACAATACTCACACTCTTATGTTATTCTCTTATCTTTCATTCAGACCCCACTGCATGTTTGTTAGCTGGTGTTAACTTTAGGGAAACTTATGTCCTGGGCATCGAACATTCAAACAAAAGGAAATGACGCATGATTCTGGCAAAAATCATAAAGCTTTCAAAGGCCTGACCAAAAAGGCTCAGCAGTGCTCTGTTCTTCATGTGAGTTTCACTCTACAAGAACACGGCTCCAACAGCAGCTCAGTGTGCAGTCTGAATCAGGTGTTACAAATACTGAGAAGGGTCAACGTCTGTAGATCAGACTTTTCAAAAACAGTTTTACCTATGGAGTTATATAGGCCACTGTTATCCACCACATTTATACACATTTTGAAGTTTGTAGTTATAGACTATAATCGGCAACACTGAAACCAAACCATAAAGCAGAATTATCCCCCAAAAGGCATTCTACATGTAAAAATGGAACTGCAATACAGAACAAAATACTCATATCTCATTGTAGTACAGAAAAATGGCAAATATCCCACTAGCACAAAGGAAAAGCACCAGCAATAAACATTGATCTTCAAAATAATTGTTCCATCCGTCATGTATTGAACGATAAGTCGATAGTGTTTATCTTGACAGGTCTATTGATTTAAATTATGAATAAAAAGCCTGGGTCAACTAAAACCCCGTGTGCCAATGAATCGACTCTAGCCCCATATCTGCCACCTGCTCATTTTAATATAAGACACTTTTACAGTAAGGTGCGTGTGTGCCCGGTTTCATGTGGGAACTTCCACCTCAGATATGAACGGAAACTTCTTGTTCTCTTTGATATTACAGATTTACCACAGTACAAACTCCATGCTGCATGTTCACCCACAGAGCACCCACAAAACACCCAGAGTGACGCAGAAACAGGAACTTACTGGCAGCTTTGATAAAGCTTCTCTGATACTGGTACGTCATCAGTGGAGCCGGCAGCATTCTGTAAATATAAAACAGTAAAAGAAATCAATGACCACGAAAGGAAAACTGTGCATTTAAATTGTGTTGCATTCTAACTTCTTTTTATCAATGTATAATATAGCATTTTTATGAAAGAAAGAACTGTCGCTTTGAATCAAATCATGATCAATAAAAATATGCATTATTATTTCTATTAAAAGGCCCATATTAAGCAATTTTCTTATGTTATAGTGTTGTTTCCTCATTAAAACATAACTTTAGTTGTCTTTTGTTTCATTCGCACATGTTTGACACAAAAACTCTGCATATTTAAGCTAAGATCTCTCAAACAGATACAAAAAATCTCCATCTGGAATTGCCAGACTCTACAACAAAAGATAAAAGCTGTTAACTTGAAAACTACCGCTACTCAACATCAGGAGGTCGAGCAGAGTATTTTAAGCTTTGGAGATGCAGACCGACTAAAGGTTTAGTCAAACACGAATGAACGAAAACACAGCTCCATTTTTAGTTACAGTCTAAAAACCTTATTCGTGAGGGATAAGTACAGACGGGTAATTTGCAAATTACCGCCCCACCTCTGTGTTACTTGCAGCGCATTCACACGGGACAAGCAAAATCCCTAAATTACTTTATTTTACTGACACTGACTGAGATTGAAAGGGAAAAGAACACAGAAAGAAAAAAAAAAAGAGATAGGAAAGACGCACAATCACAGCAACAAACACAGAGATGACCGAGAAATACAGTAGGTAATTTGCGGCGTCATTTTTACTTTGCAAATTGTAGACATGGAGCATTCGTGCAGGATTAAGATCTCAGGCATCCTCCTCAATTATTACAAATCACCATAGGTCCTCAGGTCATACTAATCCTGTGCAAATAGGGCTTAAATGTCTAATTACAAGAGAATCACACTGCAAGAGCTGCAAGTTTTCTATTTTTCTTCCTAATACTGAGCAGTTCAAATCAAAAATAGATAAAAATGTAAAGCAGCTATATTCTGAATACCACCAAATGAAGGAGTAAGCATACCAGAATACAGGAACTCAAAGTTAGTATTCAGAACAAGTATTTTTAGTATATGTATTCAGTAACTTCCCAATACTGAGTGTGTCTTAGCTTAGCACTGGTCTAATCTTTTCTCTATCCGTCTGAATGCTCGCACGCACAGCTGGACATGACTTTATCCCAGCGCTTAGTTGGGTTTTTACGGCTCCCGCTGGTTTTCAATGACCTCAAAGCTATCCTTTCTGCACAATGTGTGGCAATGAATCCTTCTATTAACCTTACACTAACTGGCAGCCCATTTCGGTTTCCGTATTTGCATAAAGGAAAGCTCCATCGGTCATACTATATTCTTTTAAACGTCGATATGCTGCTACAGTTTAGTTCACATACGTTACGTGAGCACACAGCATGGGCACCCCGGCTTTGAGAGCCTACCCACAATGCGCTTCAGCTCCACTTAACAGGTCTACTCCTGTTCCCTTACAATGGAGCCGAGTCTAAGTTGGAGCACTTTATAATCATGCTGGAGTGGAGCTCAAGTGGGTAGATGTATGTACAGTTTGCATTATATAACCTGAAGTCTCGGCTTTTGTGACTGAAAGATAAAAATAACATATAGCTTTGGATACGAAAAAAGAAACAAAACATGAATGGAACAAATGGGGACTCATTGGTCGATATCAGAACACGGAAAATTCAAATAGTCAAGTTAAAAAGCCTGGAAATATTCGCACGTATATAGTCTAAGGCAGTGGTCCCCAACCCCCGGGCCGCGGACCGGTAATAAATAACTTTATTTATTTCAGAATGAAAAAATGACCCGATTCTCTATTACATCCGCCTATGTCACTCTTGACGCAGGTCAAGGCGCTCTTCTCTTCTCAGTCACCGCTAAAATAAAACCCAGGAGCAGCAAAATGAGCAAAAAACAAACGTCTTGGGAAAGTTTCTTTGCAAAGGGGAAAAGGCCCAGCCAGGAGACAGAAGAGGAGCCTACGACTTCCAAGAAAAAGAAAGCTACATTTAATAGACAATATCAGGAGTCCTACTTAAAATACGGATTTCTCCCAACAGGAGATTCCCACTGCACCGAGCTGCTCTGCATAATATGCAGCGACCGGCTCTCGAATGAGGCAATGAAGCCCTCAAAACTGCTTCACCACTTGGAATGCAGCTCATATCATATTATTTTGTTGTATTTATCCGCCACACTTTAAACGCCGGTCCCTGAAAATATTGTCTGACATTAAACCATGGGGCAAAAAAGGTTGGGGACCGTTGGTCTAAGGGTCTCCAACTTGTAGCTGGGAAGCCACCAGCAGGCCAAGGGATTTCTGACTTATATGTATAGTGATGAATAACTAAAAATGTAATATTTATATGTCTATTACCATCGTAAAAGTGTCATTTTGATGCTTAACTTTGTACACTAATAACACTAATAAACGAATACTGGTTCATGCATCTAAGTGTACCCCATCACTGTGGCTCTCATACACTCAACTTCTTGGGACCACTAAAAATAGTAGCTCGTTAGCATTTTTTGTAAAGGTTAGGCTTGTCGCGGTAGTTGCAATATTACAATACGAGTATGAGGGTTCAGGTGACTGTAATAACCACATTTTAATGAGGCTCCACCCACACGCCCTGCAGAATTGAATTTTTTCTACTGTAAACTAATTCACGTTCACCTTGCGAACACGCGGTTTTGTTTGCATGACGAATCACCCTTGGTTTTGCTATTTACGCTCAAGTGCACTGTTTAGGAGCTGTTTGAAATGACCTACGCACTCCCAGGATATGGTTCACACGTAGACGCTTTCGGTGGAGTCTGGGATAAAAGCTCCTGGATCGTGGAGCGAGGACACAATGCCTTTTTCTCGTCTCTCGCGGTTTTCGCTTGCCGTTAACTGCGTAAGGACTAAACTTGTTGTAACACAGGCAAATACAAAAGTCCTGCGCCGTTGTTTGTTCATGCTTTAGGTGAGGCTATGATGGGACCCGAGTTACCTGAGTTATCCGACCAGCTCGAACCCGTGGGACCCTAATCACTAATACCTTTACTAAAAGTAGCTCACCTAAGGAAAAAAGGTTGGAGACCCTTCATTTAGTCTAATCACCTTTCCACAGATCTGACTTGTACCCCGACCTGGTGACTTCAAACAATCACCGTCTCCATGGAGATACTGCGATACTGAACTAGCGGGCAAAGACATCACATTTCCATAGAGACAGCTGGTAAACCCTTCACTAGAAAGGTTGTATAATTCACCTAATTATAATCCACTGCTGATTTTGTATTGATTATGTGATGAATGTGCTCAATACAAGTCCAGGATGATTTGTATTTTCTTTCCTCATTCGTACCTGAGATAGAACTTGATTGCACTTGTGATGGTCTTGATCTCCCACTCCGTGCTGTCCAGTTCAACGTCAGCACACGTTTTGGGATCTACAAGACAAAGCAATTCAATCTTTACACATTTCCATCGAAAAAAAAAAGACCCACATTGCGAAAAAGACTGAAAAATTACCCATCGCTAAGCTCAGTAGTTTTTGGACTTTGGAACTCACACCGACGATTCTGTACAAGCCTTGTTCATCGATACCTTAAAAACAAAAAACAGGGAGAAAAATTAGCGTTGAATCCCTAATGATCGGTTTTCATATATAGTGAAGTAGATTCCTCGTATAATCTGAATTACTAACGGCGCTAACAAACAAAGAGGCACTTGGAAGCACTTAAGTGACGTAAAATGGACTGATGGATGAGCGGGCGGAAAGCTCACGGCACCGTTAGAAATACAATTATCAGGAATAGCGGCGCTACTGTTGTTGTTTCGCCCTACATAATACAAAACATAGCGGCATCAATTAACCAGGGATAACGCATAACAAACGAGTAAAGCTAAGTGAAGAGGAAAAAGTCGAGCCAACTGTTGTTAATTTGAAATTTCAAGGACAAAGTAGACAAAAACCACTCGGAAAATAAGGTGCTGCTCCCTCGGCTGTGGAGAATAGAGCGGTAATGAGATCAAGATGAAACAGTCAAAAGGAAATCTGGTTTGTGCTGCAACGTAAAATTAAACTAATTATTACGGTAATTACACCTTGGATTAATACAAGGATTAAAGGTGCACAGTGAAACTTTTCTAGCGGGGGTTCGTCATCTGCTTGTTTCCATGGAGATTTCGTTGTCTTACTTTTCAGGGTATGCTCCGTGTATCTCCATGGCGACAAGCAGGTGACGCAAACAGGTTAGATTTTGTGTTCAGAGCTCATTAAAAATGCAGCACTACTTCCTGTATTTTTCATGATTTAGTTTTTTATTTCAAATTTCCATCCAACCAAACTAAGTAAGAATAAGAAAAACTGGTCGTATGTATTTAAAGGCCAGGTGCCCACAGGCCAAAACGATAGATACTCATCTCAATATATGTCGGACAGATGCTGAAAGTTGACCTGCCCATGTCCAGATCAATACAGTTTGACCTCAATTTTGAGTCAATATTGATATTTAGGATTTAAGATCCATACCAGGGCCGACAAATGTATCAAAAGTCGAATTAAATTTCACAAATGAACTTCACTTCTGCAAAAATGATTAGAAAACGCATTGATAGGGGTGGGCGATATATCAATATATCTAATATATCGAGATATTTTTAAAACTCGATATGGACTTTGACATATCGTATATATAAATATAATGCTTATATTTAATCCTGATTTGGCCGCTTCGCTTCTCTGTTCTGCCCTTGTCGCTTCGCTTTTCTTCCCCTTGTGTCTCAACATGAAGCGCCTCAACAGGAGGAAACAACTCGTCTCTAAATGCCGAAAACTGGTGTTAACCAAAGCTTCTAGCACCACAAACCTTTTCTGCCATTTACAGCTCCTTGTGCCCTGATAGCATCTTATTTCAGCGCTAATAATGCAAATGAGCCATGCGGTTTTAAGTTTTGTTTCTGTAAAACGTCAACAAATGTGCACAAAGATGAATTAAACACATTATAATCTCAAAGGGGCTGATGTGGCTCTGTCGTCTTTCTGGTTTACATGTTGTAAAGTTTAATCATGTCATGTTTATTTATGCTGAAGATTTAAATGAAGAATCTGCTGCAGTTTTACTTGTACATTAGTGTTTGGAAACGTTGGGTTTGGTCTGTGCAGTGGATTGTGGGAAACCATGGATCTATTAAAATAAGGAACCTCCCGAGCTTCCTCTGCTAAAGGAGCTTATTTCGTCCTTTATTTTACAGTTAAATTATTATTTTTATACAGGGATTTTTATTTTGTTTTTAATGTTGCAGAAGCACTTTCCTACACGTTCCTATATGAACTAACAACTTCTTTGCACTTCAACATTTTAGTTTTTGCAGTAGTTTGGGGGGGTTATTTTTCCTGTACTGATATCAAGATATATATCGTATATAGCAAAATATATCAAGATATATTTTTTGCTCCATATCGCCCAGCCCTACACACTGATGTCATTTGTTACATGTTTGCGTAATCCTGTACTGATATCGAGATATATATCGTATATAGCAAAATATATCAAGATATATTTTTTGCTCCATATCGCCCAGCCCTACACACTGATGTCATTTGTTACATGTTTGCGTAATCATACTGCCATACACTGCTCTTCTGTTACTGATTAGTTTGTTCAAAAAGACAAATCTGATGCACTGAGGGCAATCTGGGAATGAAACATGAGCAAAACATCAAATACTGATATTAACAAATGGGTTTTGACCATTAACCCCAACCATTCATTCACAGGCACATTTTGGATGGACAAACATACAATCTCAGTAAAAATATTGGGGCTAATGGTGGGCATAGATTATTTTTTAAAATCTAGATTAATCTAACCAAACATGTTAAATTAATCTAGATTAATCTAGATTAACACTGATGGGTCAGCAGCTAGTGGCTCCATTGAGCAAGAAGGTTAGTTAGCTTGTCTGATAGAGCTGCTCCTCGGTTTCACTCAAACAAAGTAGTTTTAGGGCGACTCTTCCCGGCGTTTCAGTGCTTGACCCGCATCAGTGTTTGTTAAGTGATACATACACAGTAAACATCCGCGCTAAAGGTGAAAGTCATCATAGTTCACTTAATATAGACGCAGCTCCCTGCCCAACTTTGAGAATAGATTAACGCCGATATTTTTTATGTCGCCCGGTAAGAGTCCCACATTATCACAGCACGTTAACGCAGATAACGGCCCGACACTAACTGGGACCCATCTGTAAATGAAACAAAACAAAAATGTGATAATATAAAGTGAAGCAAGATGTGGCCCTCCACCAGAGAAGTTCACCTATTTCTGGATGCATCGTAATGTTTAAAATAAGATCGTATGTTCGCGATCCATCCAATTGCGCCACCTGCTGGTTTCTGCTTGTTTCATTTTTAATATCAGGACATGTCAGAAGCCCTATCACTATTTTATAGCCAATATACAGTATCTCAGTTGTATTTTTTGCATATATTATTATTTTTTATCTCACAGATAATCCACCTCTCGTACTTATTTGTAATCTCTATCATTTTGAACAGAAAAAGTAGAGATTGAGTGAAGCTCTACTATTACCTCCTGTGTACTACGCCTTTTTGCTTTGCTTTGACATCTACTTTGGTTGTCCATAATAACAGACTTTTATATTAGTGGCTGCAGTAGATTGCACTAAATCAACTGTATAGAAATAAATTGACTGCCTTTTCTTCTCTATACATAAAGCGATGCATGGTGGGAAATGTTTTTACCCATAAACTCATAAATGTAAGTTTGCTGTTTTCTGTATTATATGGTAAATTGCACATATCGTATATTATAACATATGTGGAACTCATTTATTGGTAGAATACAAGAATATAAACTGTAGGAAAGAGTCGTACCTCTCGTCTCCACAGCATAAATAAACTTCTTCATCACATTGAAGCCAATCACATCCAGATGGGCCACTGCAGGACATAAGAAGTGTAAGCAGTGGTAGAAAGTAACAATGTCCAAAAAAGTACAATATTTAAGTACAAATTTTACATATCAATACTTTACTTAAGTGCATTTTACAGTGGTTGCTTTTTACTTTTACTACTACATTTAAGAGCATGTATCTGTACTTTCTCCTTCACTACATTTTAGATCTGGACTGGAAAGAAAAAGTAAAAAAAATGGTGGAAACTTTATGTTTTTATTACATTTTACAATTTGAGTTTGAACAAACCAAATACACAAAAGTGGCAAGAAAAATCACTTAAAATCAGCTACATTCTTTCACAAAATCACTACATTTCATCCTTTAATTCTCTACAAAAAACGTACTTACTCTTAAAGTACCTGTTTAAAAATGTACTTGAATACATTGACATAAGTAGATTGTTTCATGTGGTACTTTTACTTTTACTTGAGTGACTTTTATCCTTTTGTATCTGTACTTTTGCTTACAGATACAAAAGGTAACAAAATATACAGTAGTACTAGTGTATGACAAGTTTTATAGTTTATATTAGACAAGACAAAAGTTAAAGATGGTACTTACTGCCCTCAGTTTGGTTGTCTTTGTTTAGATTATAAACCTGTGAAACATAAACGAGATTATAATGATTTTTATATACTGCATTTTCATTTTAAACATGTAAAAAGCTTATTATACACAAGTGGGTAAACTTTGAGACTGAAAAGAATGAGTGAATGGAATGCTAAGTTGAATTTACAACTAAAAAAGTAGTGATTTCTGAAGCTTGTATCGTGCAGGACAGTGTTGAAGCTTTACACATTGGATATAAGCAGAAAAAAGGTCAAAATTATAGGAATTTAAAGCGCATATGACAAGTTAGACCAATGTTTCCCAAAGACTGGGTCGTGATCCACAGGTGGGTTGCAAAAGTAGGTCTGCAATATACAGTTCTGACCCATAAGAGAGTATTTCTACGCGTATTCCTTTCACTACTACATATATGTGTGAACAGGGATTTTCTGTCCTCACAAAAATGAAGACAAAGCACAGAAACAGACTCAGATCTTGTTAGAAATGTTGAAATCTTAGGACATGTTTTGTATAATTTCTAATATTTTTGTAATTATTTTAGTGACTATTCTGTTCCAATATTGCTGGTTCAATTAGATGTTGAAAAGAAAAAGAAATGGGCCACTTTTAACTACTTACGGAGACCTTTTATTGCTGGTTCAGTTACTGTTTTTCATAGTTTAAAACTTGAGTAATACTAATTGTTCAGAGAGTCAACAATAAAATATCCTCTTTAATGTTCAACAATGGTTAAATCAACCTTTATTTTGTGATTTACGAATAATGTCCATTGACTTTGGTCGTGAAGGTTTGTGACTTTTAAAATATGCGTCCCCAGAAAAAAAAAAGTTTGGGAAACACTGGGTTAGACAACTCATTTCTTTAAATTTGATGCTTAAAATTTCACAAAAAAATCTTTCGTTTGTATCGTTTTACAGATAATTCCTTAACAGTTATCTGGCAACCATAAAGTATCAATGGTCCAAATTATGTAAAATGAACAGGTATATATAGAGTAATGATAATTTTGTTAGATGAAGCTGTCAGAAAAAATGGCTTCAGTTGGAAATTTCAGTGTTGATGACAAAAACAGGAGGATTTTTTTTTTTTTTTGGACTTTTCTTCTCACATTTTTTCCACAAACTGCAGCTGAACTGATATAAAACTGTGACAAATATTGACCACAGGTACTGTCCAACCAAATCAAAAATCTGAATTAGAAAAACATGAAAACCATTCGCGCCGGCCGTTAAATTTTTTATTGCGTATCACTTCCCTTTGTTGCTAGGGTGTTTTCAGATTCAGTTTTATGAGCTTACACCAGCCGGTTAGTCTCGTCTCTCTTTTTCGTTTTCTCTCGTCTCTCTCTCTCCCATCTCTTCTCTCGTTCTCCCCCCCTCCTCCTCCCCTCCCCTCCCTCTCTTCTCTCTTTATGAAGTGGACAAACGCGTCGCCATGGTAACTCACCGGCTCCCGTCCGTCCATGGCCTCCATCCACAGCCTGCGGTCCTCCTCCGACAGCGCCTGCATGGTTATTACCCCGGGCCTTCAGCACAACACACAACACACACACGCGCTCGCTAATGCAATCGTCAAATGTCAAGACAAACATGACAGAAAATAGATCCTCGCGTGTGTCTGTGGGAAAATTTACAGCTTTTTCTTATTAAAAAAGGCAGTAGACATGGACATATATATTAATTTTCTCCTTTAAAAATGTAGCAAAATTGATGCTTCTGCTTTAAAATACAAAAACATACCTGGAGTTGTGTTTTAGTGTCATTTAAACGCTTTATTATTAGTCTACGTCTCATCCTTGTGATGTTGTGAAGCTGTAGTTTCCAAATGAACAGCTCCTTTTACCTTGTTTAGAAGAGATTGGTAGTTCTAGAGCTAAATGAGCCAAATGATTCTAGTGGAGGTGCGTGGAGTTTAAAAACACAGTGGGGCACTTCCTGTATTACCACATGACATCACAAGGTGGGGCCTTGTGTTTTCTGTTTGAGTTTCATGTGTGAATGAAACAAAACACATCTCCAGGGATGTCAACACAACAACAGATCAGAAAATAGTGTCATATGGGCCTTTAAAGGAGAACAGTGTAACCGGGTTGGCAGTTTTTACACCGTTAGGGAGATTTTGTTGTGTGTGGAGGAAATTATGGCACTTCAGACATCTTTGCAAATCATTTCTTCATTTTGTCCACTCAAACAGCATTTTTTTTGAATAGACTGTGATGAATCATCCTACAGCCCCATTTCTAAAAATACAATACCTTGACTTTTATCGGAGTGAGCTCAGCTCTCCACATATCTGATTTGTAACTTGTGCTGTTGGCGTTATGTGCTTGTCTCCGTGGAGATTGATAAGTTTAAAGTCAGACTGTGGAACCTTCAGTTTCATTGCCACCAACAGTAAACTTTATACTGCTCACGTGACCAAAGCAGCTTGTCAAAGTCTGATCCTGTCAGAAGCTCAGCAGGGCCGGGCCTGGTTAGGACTTTGATGGGAGAACATTGGGAATTCCAGGTGCCCCAGGGGGGCGCCAGTGGTAAAAACTGTGATGGTGGTGGTCTGAGGGACTGATGGTGCCCCAACTGCACTTCTCAGGGCAGCTGTAGCTACAGTCGTAGTTTACCCCCACTGGGTTTGGAGTGAATATTCATAGTGATTTGTGACATATGTCTGTGAAAAGCGCTATAAAAAAATACTTACTTATTTTAATCACCTCCGTATGCTGCTATGGTGTTTTCAAAATCCTAAATTTAAAGTCATTCTGTGGAACCTTCATTTTCATCACCAACCGTTATATTTTTAGTGCGTATTTAATCACTTCCGTTTGTGTTACAGTGTTTTCAAAATTTTATGTTTAGTGTCACACTGTGTCAATTTCATCACCGACCGTTACATTTTTATTGCTTATTTAATCACTTCTGCTTGTGGCTGCGGTGTTTTCAAAATCATCATTTCAGTGTCATACTGTGGAACCTTCTATTTCATCACCAACTGTAATATTTGTGTTGCTTATTTAATCACTTCTGCTGTTGCTAAGGTGTTTTCAAATCCATACGCGTAAAGTCATAGTGTGAAACCTTCCATTTCAGTACAAATATTATATTTGTATTGCTTATTTAATCTCTTTTGTTTGTTGCTAGGTTTTTTCAGAATTCTAAGTTGTCACTGTCGTACTTTTTTTGTTTGAATAATAATTAAGTACTGCAAGTGTAATCGAGCGCAGCAGACGTTTCCCTTATTGTTTGTCTGTTAAGTTGATCTACATCCAAATCTTGTTCAGACCCAGAATAGCTCCGTCTGCTACAATCTCCCTTTTGTCTTTCACAAAACGTACAAATGTATGGAGTGAATGAGCTGGAGAAAGAGGGGAGGGAGAGAGGCGAGAGTGGAAAAACAGCACAGCGACGCCCTCATGTGGCTGAAATATGACCACGAGTATGATCAAGGCTACAGCGCTCACCGGTCAACAGCCTCCACGTCGAAACAAAACCTCTTTTCGATCGAGTCGCTTTTCCTTCGAGTGCAAGATTTGAGAATAAAGCTTTCCTCCTCTCCCTAAAAAATAGACACAACATACATCGTTAATCAGAAATGAAGCGATGTAAAATGATATAAGATCAACTTTTACCATTTTTCCTCCTGATTTAGGGTCGAAAAGAACCATCGTGATCCTCTTGGGTTCCCTGTGATATGTGCAGTAGTACTTCACCCAGGTAGATACAAATGAACCTGCAAGAACAAAGAAGAACTTGATTTTCATGTATTGTACTTACAGAGAATTATAAAAGCAATGGTTGAAAAAAAGTAAATTTCCAAAAATACGATGCTCTGAAATCCTATTTTTATGGCAAGTTAAAATATGAGAGAACACCTGAGAGATTTGGTGTCAGTGAAAAAGACGAATATTTTCCTTAATTTGAGAATCTACACAAATATCTTAAAGGTGCATTGTATAACTTTACTACTACAACTGCTAGAATGTTCCACAATATGACCTTTAACAATTCTGCTTTACATTTATTCACTTACAGGTGGTTTTATAGCTCAAATTGATCTTAAAAAACAAGCATTCTGACTGTAAGCAGGGTCGCCTCTCCACAGATCTGACCTGTAACTTGGTCTGGTTTGGTCTCCATGAAGATAAAAAGGTGTAATACCAGACAAAGCAATAATATCTCCACGGAGAAAAGCATTTGACGCATCCTCTACAAGGAAAGTTACACAATGCAGCTTTAAACTCCACCCCTAAACACATTTCTAAACTGTGTGTGTCACTTCTGCAGTTCTGAGTGATGTCACCAAGCACTCAAAACTGCAGAGGTGATATTATTATCAGAAAGTAGCAAATTAAAAAAAAAAAAGGTGCCAAAAAAAGTCTAGATAATACTATACTAATACTATATTTCCTGTCTTCTCATATATAATGTTGGGAAGTAAAGTACATGCAATACATACACACATACATACATTGAATATGTGTTCATAATACAAATTGAGTAACTATATTCAAGCACAATTACTGTTTCATTTGGTGCTATTCAGAACACAGTTCACAAATTAAAAGAATACATTGCTGTACGACACAATTTATTCTTCAAATTGCACATAACTAGTAAAAGGTGAAGCATGTGTAGTTTTCCTTCTCCAGTTAGTGACAGGAAATAAATCACAACCGTTAAAACAAATGTAAAACTAAATATAAAATGTTGCATCTTTACTCTTTAATTTAAACGTAGCTAAATGTAAAAGTATTCTAAGTGTTGAGAATTTTGACAGTCGACCATACAACTCTTTTAAAACGTCTTGAAGAATGTGGAGTGGAGTTCCTCAGGGTTCAATTCTGGGCCCTATGCTTTTTGCACTTTACCCGCTCCCAATTTGAGAGATTAAAAAAAAAAAATGGCCTCTTTTATAATTTTTATGCAGATGATTGTCAGATTTACTTGCCAATTGGGAAAAAAATCACTGCCCCATGACCCCCCTACTCACCTGTCTGTCTGTCAAGGTCCGGTTTGCCCAAAACTTTTTAAAACTCAATAAAGCAAAGACTGCGTCACCTTAGACACCCATTTTAAATTTGATAAGCAGATCAATGGTGTTTTATAATCAAGTTTTTATCATCAGGTTTTTATCCAAAGTCAGACCTTTTATATCTTTTAAACTTTTTGAACAAATCGTGCACGCTTTTATTTCATCTCGCCTGGACTACTGTAACACACTTTATTCCAGCATCTCACAAAACGTACTTTACCGACTACAGTTAATCCAAAATTCTGCTGCACGACTTTTAACAAGAACCAAAAGAAGAGAGCAAGTAACTCCGATCCTTGCATCTCTGACTTTTAACACTTTTTATTTATTTTTTTATGTATTTTATGTTTATTTATTTATTGTTATTCTATGGTTTTACTCTTGATTTTACATTTTATGACCAGTGTGATTCAATCTGAGCGTTTATTTTATCATGATATTATTAATGTTGCTGTTTGTATGTATTTGTGCAGCACTTTGGAAACTGTTTGGTTATAAAATGTGCTATAGAAATAAAAAGGATTGGACTGGATGTATTAAAATATGTTACAAAATAGATTTGAATTCAGGTATTGAGTATTCTGTAACTAAATAAGGCAGGACGTACGTTTCTCCTGTACAAAGAGGTATCCCTCCATGGTGTGCTGGCTCACGCTCTTGTGCTCATGGGGGTTCTCCTTCATCTTCTTCATCAGACTCTCCACCTCCGAGCGGGTGCTCTCGAAACGGTTCCTCGTCTGGAAAAGCAACCGGAATTTGGTTTTATGTACAGTGTTAAAGTACGACTGTTAAATGAAAAATATTAAACAAGTTTCATCTTTTTTATGTATTTTGGTTGCGAAGACAAACTGTTTTATATCAGCATAACTCCAGCGGTATAGATGTACAAATAAACACATATGAGAAGCACTTTTGAGAAACAGTACGCACAATTTTGATGTTAAATTTCATAAACTAGACCTGATCTGTATCCTGAGATATGAGGCAGACATGTTCAAATGTAAATATAGATGTAAATATAAATGTAAATGTAAATGTAAATGTAAATGTAAATGTAGCTTAATAATACCGTAATCTTGATTCTTCTTCTTCTTCAAAAAAAGATTGTACATAATTTAATACTGAAATCCAATTGGTTTAAATCATAGACTGTATATATAGCCATGTTCCAAATAGGAAGTGTTCATGTAGGTGCTTCTGGCTCTTTCAACTTTACAAATGTTGACTTTGAGAAATTGTCGCCTCTCTGTATAAATGCTGCAGTAAACGTCGTCATTATGGTTCTTAAAATGTTCCTATTAACCCGCTCTACACAGGTTTTTATTTCTTATTTCTTCATTTTGTCCGTTAATAAACTCCTAACATGGAACTGGCTCCGGATTCGCTCCCGTAACCTTCAGCGTCGCGAGCTTCATGGGTGACGTCACACTCTCTCCGTCCACTCCTTCAAACAGTCTATGATTTACACCTAAAAGGACTCTCTGCGATCTGAATGGTCACCACCTAAACCCTGGCATCTGCAGACAATCACGAATTACGCGATTAGTCTTAATTGCGCGTGATTTACGGCCTGTCGATACACCGAGGAAAACTTGTATCTGCAGGTTAAGTCAGGCAACCCAGGCTCAGATGTGACGTAATCCCTTTTTAAAAGCAATAAATGCGCAGTTTAAATGATTTACTGGGTTTCTGATTTGAGAATGTGGTGACGTCACGCTCCCAAATAGGCGCAAGAGCCAGTTTTTCCTATTGATAACATTATACTTTGCTATAAAATATCCAAAAACTCTGCATTCCAACTATATTAACTTGCTGCCCTCCATCTGTATTAAATATTTTAGGCCTATAAAATGTTAGAACGCCATCGGAAACCCAGAAACAGCCAGATTTTTCTATTTATTACATAGTTTTTTATGTGAAATATGTGAAAAGGTGAATTTATAACAAAAGTTGAACCTATATAAGTGTTTGTCCAATGAAATACTGCGATCCTTACGTTCTGTATGCTGATGGTCAGGTTGGTCTTGAAGTGATTGAAGTCTTTGGCCAGCTCGTATCCGTGGTGATAGTATGTAAACAGACCTTGGAGAAACGCTAACAACTGCAAAAAAATAAAAAATAAAAAAATTAATTAAATTAAATTAAAATTGGCGGCTCGTGTGAGATGTTTTGGGCATGATTCATTAAGGTTTCAGCCTTATTTCCTTCAGGTGATTAGCGTAAGAGGGAGCGTAGTGGGAAGTGATGGTGTATTTCTGGTTGCCATGGTGACCTTCTGTTGCCAAGGACAGGACTGTTATAGTGAAAGGTGAAATAAGGCTAGTAGGGTTAGCTTTATTTTAATAGGGGTAGGGTTAAACCTCACTGTAATGTAATTTATTTGTTAATTATAATTTTTTTACTGCTGCTAACACGATAAAAAACCCAAAGCATTTTCTTAGCGTTAATGATAAGGATGTAACTATGTCAAAATCTCTCAATACGATGCGATATTCACACGATACGATCTCGTGGTACAATATTTATTGCAAATTTTGTGAAGGCAAAAAACCCCCCAAAAGACAAAATTGTGAATATGCTGCTTTTCTCTTGTCAAAATCCAAATAATTAAGATTTAAAAGTGCTTAATTCAGTTATTTCAGCATTAAGATTCGACTGATACAGAGCAAAGGATCATGGTCTATGTAGTTCTTTCTGTTTTTTTAGCTGTTGCTGCGACATAACAATGAGTTTAAGCAAAAAGACTTCAGATTTGATATATTGTTATGGCCCACAATATTATTCTGAGACTTCTGACGATACGATTTCACGATATTTCAGTTATTGTTACATCCCAAGTTAATGATAGTCCTGTTGCAATTTGATAAAGCCTTAATTTCATTTTCTAACCTAAATTATAAGTATTTTAGATATAAATGTAAATAAAAAATGGCACATAATGTAGTTTATAAAGAAATTGAATTCATATTAAGAAGAGTGTGATGTGGATTCTTACAGGTTCCACAAAGTCAAACATCTTCCTCTCTTGGACCTCCTGAACTTTGAAGACGTACTCCAGAGAAACCTCGTAAAAGTGCTGCCGGACGCTGTCCACCTGATTGTCCGCCTGGGGAGAAAAAGGACAAAAAAGCACATTAAAATGTACTACTGACAAATTCTGTTGTAAATTAAGTTATAAATACAGCAATAAATGTCCTATATCACTTCAAAAAATCTAAAAAAGTACCTGTTTAAAATTGTACTTAAAGAGTAAAAAGTAAAAGCATTTTGCAGAGATTTTTACAACAATTAAAGTATGAAATGTAATGATTTTGCTAAAGAATTTAGCTGTTTTTAAGTGATTTAATTGGTTTCTTATTATTTCTAGCCATTTGTTTTTGTGTATTGTGTTGCTCGAAGTTGGGATGGAAACTCAACTTAAATGTGAAAAAAACAACCAACCAAAACAAAAAACAAAAAAAAAATGTGTACTTTTTCTTTTTTTTTTTTTTTTTTTGCACTTTAAGGACATTTTTGGTTACTTACATTTTTGGCTACACAATAAGCCATACAAAGTTGTATTTTTCCCTTCTATGACTCGTTACAGATGCAAACTAAGTACTTATGTTTTATTGTGACATTTCTTTATTTCAGCTCAGGCTTTTTTAACAATATTTAGAATTTTTCGGGAAGCTTAATTAGCGTTTATTGTTGCATAAATTAGTTGCAATATTACTGTTTATGTTCTATATTTACTTCAAAATCTGTTATCGTGACAGGCCTAGATATGTTAAATCTCATATTAGGGAACATTCCAGCTTCTCCTTCTCCATGGAAACAAGCATATGGAATAGAAAATGTTGCCTAGTGTGTCTTTAAAAGTTGTGTGGCCATACTGTAGTTGTGTTGTACCTCGTGTAGATGGGACTCCTTCTTCTTCGCCGAAAGACTTAAATGTTTTTCCAAGACTGCGCAGTACTTTTCTGTTTCTTTGTCGTATTTTTTCTTGGCTTCCTGTAATAAAACCAACAACAAAAACAACAAAGTTAAAAAACAACCAAATAAATCAGTTTTGCTACAAACTTAAAAATGTGTGTAAATTTGTGTAACTTTACTAGTGGAGGGTTTGTCAAATGCTTTTCTCCATCGTTATGTTATTGCTTTGTTACATGTCAGATCTGTGGAGAGGCAGCCCCACTCAGTCAGAATGTCTGTTTCTGTAGTATTTTCAATGTCATGACGTGTGTCCAATTAAGATTTCTTCTGTTAAAAAGGTTCAAATTTCATATTTCCCCACATTATACCTCTGACCTCCATGGAACCAAATCATTTTTTCAGAAATCATGCGTTATTCTGCATGTTTTTTTGTGCTTTAAGTGTTAAAATGTCATGTGGTGCGACCGTCCGCCCTTAACTGCTGATTTTTAAACTTCTCTAAAATGACTCTAAATCTAATCCAATTTATTTTCTTTCTTTTTTGGCATATTTTCTGAAGTGTTTTTAGTCCCACATGAAATTTCAGCTTTCTCGAATAAATATTTCCCTCATCATATTCAAATAAATATTGCCAGAGCGTGTCCATTTTTTTTCAGATATCATGTTTTCAGGTTTTCAAATAAGTCAGTCAATCAGTATCATGTTCATATGACTCAGAACTTACTCCAAAAATTTCCAAACCGTGTTTTAGAAAAAAAAAAAAAAGTAAGGTTATTCTCGGTCGCACCACATGACATATTTTAAGGCCGTAGCCAATTCATGTACATAAAAAACACTAAAATGCTTAATATAAATAGATTTATGCATCTGACATTGTAAATATTGGAAAAAGTTCAGTTCAATTTTAAAATTTGCCTGCTGAAAATCCGATTACGCAGATGACGGAGCCTCCACCAGAAAAGTTACACAATGCGCCTTTAACCTTCCTACTTGGGTGTTTGGGAGGAAGCGTCATCACACATTTAATATTGTGAGTTTTATGACACATTGTTAGGAGTGTGTGTAGAAACAGGCGCTTTGGGAGCACATCTGGTTATTAAACAATGGGGCTTCTCTTCAGACCAGGGACATACAGACAGTTTGATAATAAACCAGGGACAGGCCCAGCAGAAGGGCGTGGCCACTGTGGTGTTAATATCTCCCAAAAACAGGCCTGCACAACGGTTTTACACGTTTAACAAGACAATTAGACAACAGCAAGTTACTAAAAGTCCACAGTGAAGCTTTAAATATAAGAAATGTCATTATTTAGAGTTTGAAAATGCCATACAAGACTCATTAACTATGCAAAATATAGTTACACATTGTATTAGAAAATAGACTTACTGCAGCATAAATATACCGTATACTTTGGCTTCAAGTATCTGCGAGTTGTGAATGCAGTACTCAATTTTGTGACTTCAGTAAAAGTACAGATACAAAAGCAAGAAGTTACTTAAGTAAAACTAAGATCAAATGAAAAAAATCTACTCAAGTAAAAGTATTAAAATCTGTTTAAAATGTACTTAAAGAGTGAAAAGTATTTTGAGGAGATTTTTAGAATAATTAAAGGATGAAATGTTGTAATTTTAAGTGTTTCAATTTACTTCTCATTTTTTCTAGTCATTTTTGTGTTTTGGTGTAGTACGTTGCTCAAAGTTGATTAAATGTATTAAAAAAATAAAGTTCATAAAGTAAAAATAAAGGAAGTTTCAGCAGGTCTCACACCATAAAGAAAAGTACTTTCTGCTTTTTAATCTAAAATGCAGTGAAGTGGAAAGCACAAATAAATCTCTCAAATGTAGTGAAGTAAAAGTATCTGTAAAACTGACTTAAGCAAAGTACAGATACATAAAAGTTGTACTTAAGTATTCTACTTTTACTGTTGTACTTTGTTACCTTCCACCACTGCAAACAGCAAAAGCTAAACTAACTACAGAACAGATCCTTCCTTTCTGACCCTTCAAAGTAGCAAATATTGACTCCGACATCCGATACCGATACGATATACAGTACACGCAATGGTCAGATGACGAGAAGAGTTAGAGCACTTCATAAAGTCATAAAAAAGTGTAAAAATAGCAGCACAAGGGTTAAGTTTAGATCCCTGCAGGATGTGAAAATGAAAATGTAAAAATTGGCAATGTACAAACCCAAGGTACAAAAATATGAAGAATAGTTTTTAGTTATTACAGGGAGGGACGGCAACGTGTTTCGACCAGTGAAGAGGGTTTTGTCAGGACATATTTCATTAAAATCACGAGACACCGTCAAAGTTTGGCCAACCTCAAGGAATGAATAAGGATAAATAGGCAGAACCAAAAAAAGCAACAAGAAAAAAGGTAAATAAGGTAAACTGCAAAAATACCCCTCCTTAAAACTAGAAAAATACATTTGTTTTAAGCTAAAATGCACAAGAAACAAGTGAAACGCTGTGTCAGTGCAGTAAGTGAAATTTACTTATTAAAAAATCTTAAAAGAAAATATATTCATAAATCTAAAAATAAGATGAAATCACTTATTTTAAACAATAATCTAAAATCCCTCAGTCGTCCACGGCAAAGGAAAAATCAATAATCTAAGTATTTAAGTGATCTAAAATAAAACCAAAAATACTTTAATACCAAAAATGTTTTAAGAAAGGCTAAGGACTTAAACACCATTTTAACACTTGTTTTGCATGAATTCTACTGGTTTATAGGTATAAAAAGAAAAAAAATCCCTTAAAACTAATAAATAAGATTGTGTGTCTAGATTTAAGAAAATAAATCTTGATTAGTTTTGTGAAATTTGCAGTTTAAGTCCATCGTGTAACCGTCAAAAACTAAATATACAACAAGAAATCACTAGGCCACAGATAAAACATAATTCATACAAATATAAAATCTAAATTCAGCGGTGTTTAGAGTTTGGTGAGTGCATTTAAGTGACAGGAAGCAAGCGGGATTTTGGTTTAGACAAAAACATTAGATGAAGACGAAGAGTGTGCATGAGCCAGAGGAAAGAGCAGCTGTGAAATGCATTAGTGATGACAAACAACGCAAGACTGTCGACTATTTAACTGTTTCAACACAACTACATCACTGTCTGCTCTGAAAATACTCACAACATTTACATCTTTAGTATTCAGTATTTGTTTTTTTATGCAAAGTGTAAAATTGGTCGTGTAGTGTAATGTATTTAGAGCAGAAGTAACCAACTCTTTTGAGGCTGAGGGCACTACTTCATGTGTAGTACAAAGGGCTACACAGTTTTGTAACTTAATAACAAAACTGCAATGATAACGTTATAATAAAGATATTAAAATAGCAGTAGTTATTATAAGTGTTGCAGCATTTCTCGTCACATTTTTTAAAGTTTAAAAGTACTTTTTGCTTTTTAGTCCAGATCTAAAATGCAGTGAAGTGGAAAGCACAAATAAATCTCTCAAATGTAGTGAAGTAAAAGTATCTGTAAAACTCACTTAAACAAAGTACAGATACATAAAAGTTGTACTTAAGTATTCTACTTTTACTTTTGTACTTTGTTACCTTCCACCACTGCAAACAGCAAAAAAGCTAAAATAAATCCTTCCTATCTGACACTTCAAAGTAGCAAATATTGACTCCGACATCCGATACCGATACGATATACAGTACACTCCTATCTGATTCAAAGTAGCAAATATTGACTCCGACATCCGATACCGATACGATATACAGTACACGCAATGGTCAGATGACGAGAAGAGTTAGAGCACTTCATACGAGAACTTTTGGTGTCAGGTTCTGAAGTGCCTCTCCATATTGTGCTGCTTTGGTGCTGCAACAGTCGTCCCACAAATAAGACACAGACATTTCTTTTTAAATGATGATATCAAATATTTCTACTTGAATTTTTAAATTTTATATAAAAATGTACATAATGTAAGTATTCATTTTAAAAAAGTGCTATTTTTGAGGGTGCCATAAAGGGGTCCTCAGGGTGCATGGTCCCCGCGGGCACAACGTTGGTGACCCCTGATTAAGAGCCTACTCATGTTTAGTGTGTAAATATAAAATACATATATTGCTAGTGATGTTAAATTAACCATAAATAAGAAATGATTTATAAATACACTCTTTGTTAACTAGGAGAAAATATTTGAAACAAGGAACATGCTTTTATACATTCTACCAGCAGAGGGCAGTGTTGGTCTGGACAATCAGTACATCCTGCTCAACTTCACTTTACAATTTCCTTTCTTAATTGATTTGTTTACACCTATTGCATTCAGTTTATGTTTTATTAAAGGTGCATTGTTTAGCGTTTCTGGAGTGGAGTCCGTGGCCTGTTCGTTTCTATGGATACGTCATTGCCCTGAATGTTCCGCAGTATGACAATAAACAGCTCTACTTTACATTGATTCAATTACAGGTGGTTTTATAGTTCAAAAATATTTCTGACTGTGAGCGGGGGTTGCCGCTCCACGGATCTGACTTGTAACTTGGTCTAATTTGGTCTCCATGACGATAGAAAGGTTTAATGCCAGAGAAGTTACACAATCCACCTTTAAATGATAAAATTAACAATGAAAAAAGACAAAAAAATGGCTTCTATCATTCAAGGTGCACTCCGCAACTTTTCTAGTGGAGGTGGTTTGCTGTCTCCTCGTCTCCATGGAGATGCTCTTGCTCTGAATGCTCCACAGTATTGCATTAAACGTATCTATCTCCATGGAGACAAAAAAGTGACAGCACCAAGCCAAGTTGTGCGTCAGATCTTTGTTTTTTAAGCGATAAGAACATCGGTAATTGAATAACTGAATCTTTTTTTTTAAAGCTTAATGCTACTGTGGAACATTTCCTACAAACATTAAAATCTCCATGGCAACAAATCAGACTAGAGACCAGAAAAGTTAAACAATGCACCTTTCAATTTTTTATGATTTTCCTGGTAAAACATTATTAACTTTGAAGCTGCTCAGACAAGATTTTCTAGTATCAAAACTAGAAACTCATTTGAGAAAGTATAAAAGCTGTTTGATAATCAGGAAGTGCACGTTAGCATGCAGCACGAACTCCGCTCTGGTCTTTATACGTTGTGAAAAGCTCTTATAGACTCATTGCAGTGAATGATTAGAATACTCAGTTGCAAACATTTACATTTAAAAAGAAACTAGTACTATTTTTCATACTTTTAACACAGTAAAACAGCAGTATTGAGTAGTACAGTAGTAGTATTTGTACAGTAGACAGTAGTATCGAAACTGCATACTCATTTGAACATGTATCGATACTAAAAAACTCACTGACCACAGATAAACAGATAAAGTCCTACAATTTAAAGCTGAAAATCCCATTCTATTGTCTAGAATGTTTTTTTTTTAATAATCACAGTATCAGAATCGGTTTTGTGCATCGAGTTTATTCCTTAATATCGATATTGAGTTTGATGTAAAGTGTAAAGTCAGTTCACCAAAAATTGCAAAGAAAAAAACAAATGCATTTTATATTATTACTGGTACAAAACAAACATTCAAGAGGGTTTATTTTATCTTTACCCTAATTACAGTTTGAAGTTCAGTCGTTGTTTGGTAAAAAAAGAAAAAAAATCCTACATGATATAATAACTCTATAGCTATAAATAGCTCTCGGAGTTACAGTTGCAGACAGTTAAGTGCTTTGTTATAGAAAACTGAAATCAGACTGTATTATTATCAAGTGCCCTTGCTTGTAATCAAAAGACACACTTTGAAATCGTTTGTGCGCTCGGTAAATCATTAAGTACATTCTCACGCACTATATTCACTGCTTTGTTTAACTTCCTGGTAATATTTTGAAAAAAATAAAAAAATATATTAAAATTCTACTAAAACAAACATTGATTCTAGAGAAATATTACAAGAAATATCACATAAACTAATAATATTCGACTAATTCTGAATAAGTAACTAGGGCTGCAATAATGAATTATCTAGTCTTGACTAGTAAAATATAAAATACGCAAAGTTGGTGTGTTAAAAATGTGTGAATGAAACAAAACACAAATTCAGGTATTATAACGCATTATAACACAGATCAAATAGAGTAACATGGCACAAAATCTCAAAAAAGGAGGTAACAAAAATGCTAAATTGTGTGTGTTCTCCAGACTATCCAATCAGATCGCTGAATAAACGCTCATCCATTTGCTTTACTTTAAAAAGGATAAGAAATGAACGCCGTTGCCATAGTGATCAGCAATTCAACTCATAATATGAATTCTGAAGTGCTCAAAATGGCGCCTTCGAGACGTGGAGCTGACAAAAACAATGTGTTTTCTAGATTTTATCAACATTTTTTGTGTTCTCAAAATATGTCAGTTGTATATAGAGTCAATAGTGTAACAGTAAATATTCTGCTTAAAAAAAATATAAAATAATAATAATAAT
>JACN01020772.1:0-11281 GCA_000787155.1 Scartelaos histophorus
TAATGTAGCTTATTGTTGTCTCCCTTGGGTTAAATTGGTTTAATCTCTACCGTGGAACATTCTAGACAAAGCAATAACATCTCCATGGAGACTAGAAGCTGACGGACAATCCACCAGAAAAGTTACACAATTCACCTTTAATATTGATTATTCGGGCAGTTATTGTGTGTATCTTCTGGAGTTTATGCTTGTCTGCTTAAGAAATATGGCGGAAAGTGGAAAAAAAAACCAATGAAAACTATGAAATATACCAGTCTAACACAAAGGACAAGGACACAAAGGAGTCTACTTTTTTTACCGCAACCGTCGAACCCTCAGACCACCACGAACCACAACAACAAACGCTCCTTTTGTTTTGTTTTTTTTTCCTCAAGAGTCGCATGAGAACTTCACTCCCGAGTACATGTTTGCAATTTCCACTAGAATCCATCATCACCCACTTAGCTCTTAAAAACAACAGGATTCCACTACCGCGCCGATACAATGGGGAGATGGTTGGAACTGACAAGAACACAAAACTCCACAGCTTCTCCTCGTGAATAATCAGCTGTCTAAACGTTGAGGGCAGCACGGCTAACACGAAATGGCTACCACATGCTATAAAAATCGGAATTAGCCGTCGGGTATGGTTGCTACGCTAACTGCCGCAGACGACCGCAACGTAAAGATTTATCACAGCGGAAAGCCCGACTGTTTGGACGGCTGGTGAGCTCAGTGACATTATTTGGTCGTAAAAAAAAAAGAAAAAACTTTGTAAAACAGAGTTGGAGATGGCGTCGGTCCAGAGATGGTAGAGCGGCTAAAATTGTACTCTAGTATGTGTAACGTTACTTCGAAATAATACGTCAAGTAGAAGTTCAAAGTAGTGGTCCAGGAAATTGACGATTATTGAAATTACTACTCAAGTAAAAGTAGATG
The DNA here is from genome assembly GCA_000787155.1 of Scartelaos histophorus. Taxonomy (NCBI): domain Eukaryota; kingdom Metazoa; phylum Chordata; class Actinopteri; order Gobiiformes; family Gobiidae; genus Scartelaos; species Scartelaos histophorus. The sequence continues at coordinate 919 of JACN01020772.1, forward strand.
CATTGTGTAACTTTTCTGCTAGAAGGTCCATCAAATGCTTTTCTCCATGGAGATGTTATTGCTTTGACTGGAATGTTCCGCAGTGTGCCATAAAGTGTATCTATTTTACGTTAAGTGAATTCCAGGTACTTTTATTGCTCAAAAATACCTTAAAAATAGGAATTGTCTTTGTCAGCGTAGTCGCCTTTCCACAGATCTGACCAGGAACTTGCTTACTTCTCTGGAAATGGGTATGTTTAATGTCGTGCTGTAGAAAATTCCAGGCAACACAAGGACATCACCATGGAAACAAGCGGTTGGCGGACCTTTAACCAGGAAAGTTACACAATGCACTTTTTAACTGATATCTGATTTATAATTTGAAGTAATTTGACTGATTAAATGTCAAATATCTGAGATTAAACGTCAAATTCTTGCTAGACTCTACGGATATGTTATGTCTTCTATGGAATGTTCCACAGTAGGGCATTAAACATTAATTACGGGTGTTTTATAGCTCAAAACACATTAATTCTTACCAGGTGAAGGCTTGTTTCTCCATAGATCTGATCATTAGCTTATCTCCATTGTGATTACCAAATGTATTTCGATACTGTGGAATAATCAAAGTAAAAACGGTAATATCGCCATGGAAACAGGAAGGTGGTGGACCGGAAAAGTGACACAATGCATCTTTAAATAATCCAGAAAACCTGGTGGGACAGACGCAAAAGTTACTAAAAACTAAATCACAATAATTGTCACTAAAAGCCCAACTTTTAGTCCAATAAAGTACTGTTACTTCAATAAAAATATTAGGGAAGGTGGTGGACCGGAAAAGTTGCACAATGCATCCAGAAAACCTGGTATTTTCAAAGGACAGATGCAAAAACCTGGTGGGACAGACGCAAAAGTTACTAAAAACTAAATCACAATAATTGTCACTAAAAGCCCAACTTTTAGTCCAATAAAGTACTGTTACTTCAATAAAAATATTAATCCAGTAGGAGTAAAAATATGCAGCTAGAAAAGTACTCTAAAAAAGTCTTATATTACGCTAAATTGATGTTATAATGTTGTTGCTTCGCCAAAAACATACCTGGAGTTGCTTGAGATGTTTGAGTTAAGCTCCAAAGCTCCAAATGCTCTGTTCCACCTTGTGATGTCATGAAGATATATTTTTCAAGTTAAGGGCCATATTTTACCTTTAGTTTCTATAGAGATTGGCGATTCCAGGGCTGAGATTATCCAAATTATTTTTCAAGTTAAGGGCCATATTTTACCTTTAGTTTCTACGATTCCAGGGCTGAGATTATCCAAATTATTCTAGTGAAAATGTATGGATTTTAAAAACACAATAGAGCACTTCCTGTATTACCACATGACATGACAAGGTGAAAGAACCTAAATGTGCTAAACGTGTGAATGAAACAAAACACAATTCCAGGTCTCCTAAATGTGCTAAATGTGTGAATGAAACAAAACACAATTCCAGGTCTGTTTATAACAAGGAAACGACATTAGAACACATAGAAAATAGAAAATAGCCTTAAAAAGTGAATCAAAAGTCAAACTGAGTAAACGTAAATGCGCCTTCCCCACCTCCGCTAAAGTCCAAGGATCACGGAGGGAGCAGTATGGGGGCAAGTAGCGTTGAGTGTGCTTTGGTTTGGCTGTTCCGTGGCCCTCATATAGTTTTCAACCAAATGACTGCGAGCTACAGACGCCGGAATGAAATGAGGAAATGATGGATATCAGATGTGCAGTTGTGGCCAGTCCTGGACAACTGACAAATTTAAAGGAGCGCTAAAAAGTCCAGGGTTATACAATCTCTGAGTCATGAGAAAAACATGGGAGTGTACGGCGGCCATCACCTCCGCGCTGTAGGCATGTTCCGAATGCCTTAAATAGTCCGGTTATCCCGTACTGGTTTTGATGTTCTGGTCTGGGGAAGGTGGTTATTGAAGTTCAAACGCTGACACTTCAAACTGCCATTGTGTCCATTGGCAACTGTACTGAAGTTATCATCACTGTGGGTAATGGTGCGTTCGATTATCCATCCGACTGACATGTCCATTTTCCTCGATGGGCGCGACTCGAAACTCGGAGGACCATGCAAAGTTTCTGAGATAGAATCCAAGATCCAGTGTCACTTGTAGTATGCAGTATTTTGGTTGTGTCTGGACGCTTTGGTGGTTTAAACAGTAATTTCAGTTACTGCAGAACCTTACCGAGTCCATATCACTGCCTAACGGTTTGGTAGTCAGTGTCGCCCATGTTTTTAGCCCATTTCCTGCTAGCTAATGTGCCGAAATGATCGAATATCACGCAACACCAACGCTTTCACTGCACTAATATTCTGAATTATGCTATTTATACTGAATTCTTCCTCGAGGTTGTGTAGTTGAAGCACAGACTTATTTTGGAGCCTGGTATTGGGCCAGTGCTAAAGCAACAACAGCTTTCTGGTTGGCGTCCATGTTTTTCTCCCATCGGACACACAAAACATAATATAACGCTTGAAGCTCGGACGTGACGTCACATCCGAGACCCAAGTCCAAGTCCAATGGATAAACCAACACAGCATTAGAACAACAAGGACGGGAGCTTGTGCAGCACAATACTTCAGGTTGAATGGATATCAGATGTGTAATCAGGGTCAGCCCACAGAGGCTCAGTTGGTAGAGTTTGTCTACTAATCCAAAGGTTGGCGGTTCTAATCCCATAAACATAAGCATTATTGTTTAAGCGTTCAGATCCACTGGCCCGCAGGTTGGCAGAGGGATTCCGGCTCTCACAGATGAATACTGTTGTGGTGTACTTAGGCCAGATACTTAACCCAACTCGGCCTCAGTGTCTGTACACACTGGTGTGTGAGTGTGTGTGAGTGTGTGTGTGTGAGTGTGTGTGTGTGTGTGTGTGAATGGGTGAGTGGCTCCTTGATGTAAAGCACTCAATATTTATTGACCATTGAATAGAGCTATACAGAATGTGACCATTTAACATTTAAATATACGTTAGGCAGTGTTTCCCAATTTTTTTCTCTGGGGATCCATATTTTCAAAGTCAAAAACCTTTGTGACCCAAGTCAATATTTATTGACCATTATTGAGCATTAATGAGGATATTTTATTGCTGACTCTTTTTGTGTCTCTCTGAAAAATGATGTTGCATATCCATAATTACCTATTTGGATATTAAATGTAACTTTTCTTTTCAACATTCAGTTGAACCAATACAGGAACACAATAGTCAATAAAATAATTATAAAAAGATTAGAAAGTTTTACAACTTTTGTACAAAACATGTCTTAACATTTCAACATTTCTAAAGATAGAGATAGATGAGATAGATGGGCCTGTCTGCAGATCTAAATGCAGATCACGACAAGGCAACCCAGAAAATCTCTTGCGACCCACCTGAGGCTTGCGACTCAACAACAATGGGTTTGGGGATGGCAATCCCATCCTATAATGATCAACCAATATTTATGACTGTGAAAATGTATAATATACAACAACTTCTCTTGCTTCTACTCTATTCCTCCATTTAATAAAAATATCTGCTATCTAGTTGTGCAACTGTAATGGTAAACCTCAAACAGAATGGTGTTCTAAAGTTGTTTCCATGTCAAAAACAGAGCTGGAGTTGTGCTTTGTTTCATTCACACATTTAACGCTGATATTTGAAGGCTAAATATCAGTATTGGTTCCAAAGTTCTTATTTAAAAATAAAACTTTTTATGAGGAATTATGCTAGTTTAAGTGCTTTTACTTTTCTACAGGGTCAGCAGAGGCAGTGCTCCAATCTACAAGTCATTATTCAGGAAAATACAGTGTGGTAAGGCAACCGTGATCTGGTCTGAGTACTCCCTAATACCAGCACCTGAAAAATCGGATGTATCTGAGCTTTTCCCAATACCACTATCATATGTGAACAACTCTAACTACCACTACTCCTAGTACTAATACTATTACTAAGATGTTACTGCACTTCTTGTAATCCTGACTTACTTAGTATAATGAATGCATTTTAATCCTTCTAACCTCTATCCAGCCTACTCCAAACGTTGCGGTCATTCCTGGTCTGTATTGCACAGGGCTGGTCTCTGGACACAGTATCTCTATAAGATCCTGTTTAATTAATGGGTGGATGCAGTACGACTCCTGTCATCTGACCACTAATAGCACACTGAGGCGAGAAAAAAGACACAAGGCCTGGCCAAAATCAGTGGCTCCAGAAATCGCAATAAAATATAGGCTTCTACGAACTCCACATCTTCTCAAATGATCTGTTAGGGTAATTATCGAAGTCACAGTATCAATTTTTACATTCTTGAAAGTGTAAATGCGCTAAATGGGCTTTGAACTTGTAAGATGGTCCTGTAATGTAGCCGCGGTGGTTTGGCTTTTTATGATCATTTTATATTAAAGGTTCCATATTACGCATAGTTGATTCTTATGAGGTTTAAGCCAAGTTAGAATGTTGTTTCCTCATCAAAAACATATCTGGAGTTGTGTTTAGTTTCAGTCACACATGTTTGAGTAATCCTATATTATTAGTCTGCCTACATTTCCAAAGCTCAAAATGCTCTGTTCCACTTTGTGATGTCATGACGCGGTAGTTTTCAGCAGCTCCTTTTACATTTTGTTAAGTAAAAATCGAAAATTCCAAGGCTGAAATGATCCAAATGATTCTCAAGGCTGAAAAGATCCAAATGATTCTCCTGAAAGTGTATAGAGTTTAAAAGCACTTCCTGTTTTACCACATAACATCACAAGGAGAAACGGAGTCTTTTCAGTTTAAGAGAAGCCTAAAATATGCAGAGTTTTGTGCATTAAACAAGTATAAGGTATATTTGCGATGAGGAAACAACATTATAACATCATTCTATTTCAGTTTTGATAAATATTTGATCGCGCTTTCTTTAGTTTGAACATTTTGGTGAAGTTTATAATTTGACTTCCTGGTTAGACATGGGAAGGAGACTGTTCCCTAGCAACCAATCTGTAAACAAGAGCCACAACTTGTCTAAATTGCGTAATAGTTTAGGTTAATATGTTTTGTTAAATCAATGTTTAAACTGCCAGAAACACACTTTCCTTGTGTGTGAACTGATTCTGTTTTAAAATTCAGCTCTACTTCCTGTATTTTTGTACTTTTATTCCCAACTTTTTTTTCCTGCAACTTATGTTAACTTATGTAAAACTATTATACATATTTACTACAGGTAAAATCTATTTTATATACAAACTTACCATGTTAAAACATTGTTCCCTCATCAAAAACATGTCTGAAGAGGTTTTAGATGTCATCCATACATGTTTGAATCATCTAGCGATCTCTCCTGGGCCCTATGCAAACCATCCTTACAGGGAGCTGCGAGATTTGTCCAATGCCCCACCCACAAGCCTACGTCAGCCATGCTCCCACATGACAATTCTCCATAAATATACAAAAATACGATACAAAACAGTACACTACAACTTCACAAACCGGATGCGATAGCGCTGTGAAGAGCAATTTTACTTAAATTTAGCAGCAAAGGGTAACATCTAAACAGGACCTATATTATGCAAAATTGACTCTTTAAGCTTTGCGCCATGTTATAATGTTGTTACCTCCTCAAAAACAGACCTGGAGTTGTGTTTTGTTTCATTCACATGTTTGAGTAACGCTTTATTATTAGTCTGTCCACATCTCCAAAGCTCCAAATGCTCTGTTCCACTCTGTGATGTCACGAAGCGGTAGTTTTCACGTTAACATCTACTTTTTACACGTCATCCAGTAGAGCTTGGCAATTCCAGGGCTGAAATAATCCCAATGATTCTAGTAAAAACACAATTTTTATTTACCGCATGACATCACAAGGCGGAAAAGAGTGTCTGAATATGCAGAATTTGTACGTTAAACATGCGCAAATGAAACAAAACACAACTCCTGGTCCGTTTGTGATGAGAAAACAACAATAAAGTAACATCAATCAGAAAAAAGCGTAATATAATACCCCATAAAAGTAAAATACCCAGACTTTAACCAAATCGCGCACTATTAAAGAGATTTGCCATAATATTTAACTTCACTTTTCCCCTTTGAAACACATATCTTCACAGGACTATTTGACGGGCCCTCAGAAGATGAAGTGTCCTGACGAATGGTATTACAACTCGAGGGAGACAAATGGGCCACGTAGGAGCACAGGTGTGAAGCATCACTCTCGCCCAAGATCTTAGCGAGGGTACAGAGACATAAATAAGAGAAGGTTAAAAGCTTCGGGCCGGTTGTACGTCTTTGTAACACTTTTCCTGCGCTGAAATCACTTTAGACAGCTGTACATGGACCGAATCATGTACAAGACTAGGCAACGGCACAGAGCTTATATATTATGCATGTTGTCAATAGCAGGAATCACACCATCAACCTTTTGGTTAATGGAGGGACTGCTTATAGTTTAAACCTATAAACTTTTAATCGTTTAGTATAATTTATATAGAACAAACATCAGGAAATAGAAGGTACTGAGTGAGCTAGTTGAAGATATGGATTTTTTTTATCTTTACAGTAAATGTAAAAAGGCAGATTCTATGAAAAATGTATTTAATCAGCATTTTTTTCCACATAAATAGTTTTTTTTTCCGAGTTTGAGAGTTATTTCTAAGCTTTTTAGTCGACCAATCAATCGGCAGGACATGTCTTTAATCAACCAAGAATTTATTTTCTTTTTCTGTCCTAATTAGTTGTGTATATTTTGTTCATATTTAAAATAAAATTATAGCAATAATGACGATAAGCAAATGGCATAGCATAGATAATGATAATTTCAAAATAATCTACAAATTAACAAATATATTAATACATTTTAAAAATTGAGACTTCCAAGGAAAATATTTTAAATAATTTTTATTTTCTTTATTTTTTTTTTTAGTTAGTTTTTTTTTTTTTTTTGTCTTGCTTGGAAAGTTACACATTAAACTTAAAATTGTGTTAAAATTGTGTAACTTTTTGTTTGGTGGTCCGTCATGTGCTTGTTTCTATGGATACATCACTGCTCAGCCTAGAATGTTCCGCAGTGCGACGTTACACAGCCCTACTTTGCATGACATACGTCAACACTTTTCACTTACAGGTGCTTTTATAGCTCAAAAATACCTAGAAAAACGACATTCTGGCTGTGAGAGGGGTCGCCTCTCCACAGATCTGACCTGCAACGTGGTCTGGTTTGGTCTCCATGAAAACAGAAAGCATTTGATGGACCCTCCACCAGAAAAGTTCCACAACGCACCTTTAAATCTTGCCATACAGCCATAACAAAACCCCCAAATTTCATGGTAGTTCAAAGAAATTGTACACGATAAACACTGACTCCTTCCAGCTTTCATGTGTTGAAGTTGATCTAGTCATTATCGTGCAGTTTAAAGCCATACTGTGGAACATTCTCTGCATAGCTGTCTAATGTAAACTTGTTTTTTAGCATCTGTGTTTAAATAAATACAGCCAAGTAAAACAGGGGGAGTCAAGAAAACACCGCGGCACCACCTCAGTTTACAAGGCGACCAAATGCACTTCCTCGCACCTTAAAACATTCCAGGGACTTTTACAATTCAGTAAGCAACAGTGGCATTCCGTAGTTTTAGACCGGGTTTCCGAAAACATCCACGGGGAACAGAGCTCCGATCGACGTTACCATGACAACATCAACACATTCCTCGCTCCAGGACACGCGGGGTATACGCGTAACCCCTTGACCGCGGGTGTTTACCTGCCGTCCGTAGCGTCATCCATCTCAATCCGGCAAAAAAAACCTCCAAGAAACGCTAACGGTAGCTCTAACAATAGCAACAGCGGGTGGACCAAAACAGAAGCATGTACCGCGGTGAGTGAAAACACGTGTGGACGCACGCTGAGCTCCTCCGCTCTTCTAAGCGCTCAGTTCCGCCACAAATCACCGTCTGGGCATGAAAAGATGTCAACTCCCTTCTCTACAAGCTTCCCATGGTGCTCCTTCTCCCAAAAAAGTCATTAGAAGATCCGAGCGTGAGAAAGAATTGCAAGAATGAAGCGAGAAATGAGAAACTTTTTGGAGGAATTTGTCATTCACGTACCTGCATTAAGACGTCCGGTTTGCGTCGCTTTTCTTCTGCGTGAACATACCCGGTTGTGCGCTGACCCTGAGTACTTAACGCACACTACTTTTTCCTCCTCCTCCTCCCAGGTCCAAACAACAGCGGTAATCCTCAGCGCGTGCCAGGAGAGAGCTACTGAATCAGCCGGAGAGGAGGTGCGCCCCAAGAGACCGTCTTCGTACCGCTCGACTTGTGTTCGCTTCTCTGACGCTGTGCCAAGAGAAATGTCCAAACGCGCTATATATGGCCAGGAGGAGAAACGAGGTGGTTTAGAAGGGGCAGCGGTGTGATTCCGGTGCCCAAAATGAGAGCTCTCTCCGCGGGTTCATGGTAACAGTATCCCCCTCCTTTTCTCTTCTCGTGGTTCTCTCGCTCTCTCCTTCTTTCTCTCCCTCCTTAAATCTCCTGACAGACCTCAATAAGGCTGTCGACGCAACACTTTCTCTCTGAACTGTGTCCAGGAACTGAAATGAAGCTGTACCTGAAACGATGTTTTGTGTAAAAATAAACGCAAATCCACAGCCGATATTACGCTATTTTTTGATCTATTTTATACAGTGTTGGAGGAAATATTCAGTTTTGTTACGTACAGACACTGAAGCAAAGAAATACTCAAGTTAAGTAATAGTATCGCAGTAAAAGTTTGGAAAAAATGTACATTAAGAGTAAAAAGTGAGCTCTAATAAAACTTCAAATGTAGCGATTTTTATACATATTTGTGTTGAATTTTGTTCAACAGAAACAAATGAATTTTAAATTAAATTTTTCCAGCTGTTTTTATCATTCGTTCAAACTCTGACTTCAGTAAAAAATAAACCCTTAGACTTCTCAAACTATCATAAAACACTTTTACTTTTCAGTCCAGTTCAAAAATGTGGTGGAGCAGTACAAGTACAAGTACAAATATCTGCTCTTTCATGTAGTAAAGTAAAATGTTTCCACTTTAAAAATATGCATAAGTACTGTACTACTTGTACTTTGTTCATTTCCACTACTAATGTTCTAATGTATTTCCTCATCACAAACGTACTTGGAGTAGTTTTTTTTTTTGTTTAATTAACACAGAAACACTTCATATTTAGGCATATTTAGTCCGTCACTTAAACTGAAAACACTCGGTTCCACCTTGTGATGTCATGCAGTAATAAAGGAAGTGCTCCATTGTGTTTTTAAACTCCATACACCTTCTATAGAATCATTTGGATCGTGTCAGACCTGGAATTGCCAATTTCTAGGATAAAAGGTACAAGGGAAAACTACTATTTTATGACATCACAAGGTGGAACAGATCATTTTGAACTTTGGAGATGTAATAAACGTCAAATATCAAACGTGTGAATGAAACAAAACACAAATCCTGCTATGTTTTTTTGCGTTTTGCGTTTAATAATATTTAAATCACGCGACAAAAAGGAGATGGGAGCCCTTATGAGAATGCTGCATGAATTTGTTCCAGAACATGACTATAAAAAAGCCACATATTTTTACAAGATAATGCAAACTGCAGGAGCAGAATAAAGATATAACAGATTGAACGTTGTAACTTTTCCTGACTGACACACCAATAACTGACAACAACTTTTCACCATAAAAACAAATGACATCCAAAAGCTGAAAATGACCAGAATATAACTTTTGTGTAAGTTGACATAAATATAACAATCTTTCTTCTGTTTTTTTATGCAACGTATAAAATTAAACTTCCTTTCTTAATTGGGCACAGAGTCCATTTTTAACCATCTCACCACATCTATGTAAATGACTGACTTTTATAATTTGGGGTTTTTATAGTGCAGCATTTACCGCAGAATTTTACTGTTATTTCTTAAGTTTTTACATACATATTTCAGTTGGTTTTTAACAGCTGTTAGAAAGTTTTACAGGACAGGGTTGTTTTGAAAGTCCTATACATTTCATTTATTCATTTAAAGGGTGGTCTTATATTACTTGAAATGGACTCTTGTGAGGTTTAAGTCATGTTTTAATGTTGTTACCTCCTCAAAAACAGACCTGGAGTCGTGTTTTGTTTCATTCACATATTTGAGTAATGCTTTTTTATTAGTCTGTCTACATCTCCAAAACTCAGAATGCTCCGTTCCACCTTGTGATGTCATGAAGTGGTAGTTTTCAAGTTTAAGATGCATTGTAGAATTTTTATAGTGGATAGTGCGTCAAATTATCTTCTCCGTGGAGATGTTAATGCTTTGTATGGAATGTTTAACAGTATCTATCTGCCTGGAAACTAGGGCTGCACGATATTG
>KN509415.1:0-13060 GCA_000787155.1 Scartelaos histophorus
ATAATGATAATGATGATAATAATAATACATAATCATAAACATTTGTAAATACAGCATGTGTATTTTTTTTCTGCAGCGTCAGTGTGAACAGGCCAAATTGAAGGAATATGAAGAAAAGTTGATTGTTACTGCCTGGTATAACAAGGTATAAAATATAAAGCTTTTATATTTGCTGGAACAGTAATAAACACATAATTTTAAGATTAAGGCACTTATTTTGGTAAGATTTTTGAGATACAAGATTGACACATCAATGTGTTTGATTTAAAATGTTGTGTGATCCTCAGAGTCTGAACTTTCAGAAGCTGGCCATAGAGTCACGTCTTGGAGGTCGGGCAGCTCCTCTGCTGGCCCCAGGACAGTCCTTCCTGTCCCAGCAGAGACAAGTGTCCAGCGCTCCTCGCCGGACGCTCTCGGTCAGTGTGCCTGCAGGAGCCGCAACCTCCAAGTAAACGCTGTCCCAAAGTCCCTTGTTTAGAGACAATCAGACCTGTGGACAATCAAGTGGCCTTAACACATGCCCTCAACACTCAGGATGTGATTTTGAAGAGCACTTGTGTAATCACATTTATCTTGCTTCAATAATCTCTAAGCTTAGCATGTACAAGAACGCCTAGTCCCATCCGTGGGTTAGAAGCTGCTCTGTACCTTGTCTACTGCCAAATTAGTGCACTTCTGATAATCACAGCAATTATTTAAGCTTCAGATTTTGTAGTGGTTAGGCTGGGTAAATAATTAAGCCAGAATGTATTTTTGTTTTTTTAGGTAAACTTGAATTCTTTCACTGATTTAATGTGAGATAAAATAACTAAAAGATGATTTAATGTATGTACAAGTCGTTATCTCTCTACTATGCAGAAACCAAGAGTCCGACAGAAGACTTGTGTGTTTTTTTTCTTTTTTTTAATATAAGTTAAACGCTGTTTTGGTGCGGGTCACCTTAATAGCTGTTAAGGTTTCCATTTGAATCAACCACGTCCGATATGAAGTTGTCAAATGGATACAGTTGTAGGCTGATTTTCAAATACAAAAAGCGTGTCTTTTCTAGTAGATAAGGAGCATTTCTAAAGAAAACATTAGTTTTAGTATTGAAAGTAATGAAATACATGAGATGAACACTAGATTTTCTACCAAACGTTGGTGATAATTATCAAATTAGATGTTAATATGTTGATTTTTGTTACTTTAATTAGTTAATATAAATAATAATCTATGTTTTTGTATGGTTGCTGATATGTGCTGTGTACGTCATTTCATTTCAATGCAGCTGATGAAGCTTGTGTGAAACACTGTAAAAATGTAATTTTTCATCTTTTCATTCATTTCATTTAAAAACATGAATTTCTTTGTGTGAAATAAACATTTCAAAGCAATGCAAAATTTCTGCTGATGTCTTTTTGTTTGAAGGACTTTGAATGAGAGCACAGACAAGTATGTACAATATGCATTTTATTACTCTACAGTTGTGTTACAAAAGTATTACATTCAAGGGAACATTTTGGCTAAATCTGCTTTTTAAACACCCAACTCATTAACTCATTCCTCTTACAGCCTAAAAATACATAAAAACAAAGAACTGTTCAATTTTAAAAGCCTTCAGAGCAGCCGAGCATAGATCTGGAAAGGATGTGGGGTGCGTGTCGCGCCAATTATTCCTTCTGTTTTCAGCTCGACTCCATCCAAAGTGGAAAAGGAAAACTTCTGAAATAAACCAACAAAAAACAAAAACAGCTCCATCCTGGCCAGGCCCTCTCCCAGGCACGCCCGCTTTCCTGTAAAACCAGCACCTCACATCAGTGGCCAATATAATGTGTCCAGTTTAAACACAGGTATGGTCCTAGTGGTGGGTTAGACTCACACATACAGACACACCTCCCTTCTTTCCCCCTGGATTTTGTGTACTTTTAAGAATTAAATATTACAACATTTTAAATTTTACACATCTTTTTCATCTCACCTGCAGAGAAAGGTATGAAGGCCTCCCTCTTGACAAATTTTCCCTGTGAGTCGAGAAAGTGTTGTGGGTTAAATCTGTCGGGAGTGGTCCATTCAGTTTTGTCAAACAGCACCGAGGTCAAGATTGGCATTACCGAAGTCCCCTACAACAAAACACAGCACAAAGTTTTACAAATAAAACAATATTTCTACAGATATTTTTAGCTGAATGATAAAATGATAAATATGATGCAGTACTAAATGATTATTCATATAGTATCCATTACCTTTGGAATGAAGTATCCTCCGAGTGTCACGTCCTTGGCTGCCCTCCTGAACCCATTGAGGGGCACTATGTTTCCTATTCTCTGGATCTCGTGGATGACTGCGTCGGTGTAGGGCAGGTTTGCTCGGTCTGCCATAGTCGGCTGTCGAGACTGTCCGATCACTTTGTCTATCTCTGCATGGACTTTCTCTGAGAAATAGGCCAAATACTTAAATGTGAAATAACCTGTTCACCTCTACAACGGGATACATAATATCAAAACATGAGAGGCCAGTTTAAAATTAAGTTTGAGGGCGGATCAGATCAACGTGCACGGCAAGGTTGTTTTTTGTGGTGTTTGTGAGTTCTCAAACTCAGAATTCAGCGTGCTTCACATAGACCTTAACCTGACTCACATCAGACTGATTTTTGCCAGTTTAGATCTTAACAGTTTTAAGATCTAAACTGGCAAAAAGCAGACATTTTAGATTATATATTTGTTGCTTCAGTTTTCTTCATTTGATACAAAAACAAAAGCGACTTGGGGTGTCTTACTTAGTTTTTGAGTAAAGATCTAGAAGACAAAAAGCTTTAGGATTGCAAACATTTAATATATCAGACTTAGAAGCAGATATCAGCCAATCTTTCTGTACGAAGTGAAAATCTGTGGGAAGCGGTGCATGTATTTGCCACTGTATCCAAAAATGCATTTTGAGAAAGCAGCTTTTGAAGTTGCAAAGCCACATACAAAACATACAAAACATACAAAACACACAATGAACCTTCCCCCTGTGGCACGAGGCCGCTCACCTTGGATATGAGGGTTGTTGATGAGGTGGATCAAACCCCACTGCAGAGTCTTGGAGGTAGTTTCTGTACCAGCCAAAAACAGGTCCAGACAACACAGCACGAGGTTTGTCTCACTGAAGCCCAATTCTTTGTTGCCAGTCTACAGTCAAATAAAGTCAAGGCACAAAAAAAGAAAAGATATTTACAATGTGCTAGTGAAGACCTACAAAATAATTCTTCATGCAAAAATATCTAATAGGTATCTTTTCAATCTATTGTGTAAAATGGCAAACAAGTTTTTCTCAAAGTAGCATTTCGACACCTTCCTAAAATAATTGCATAAGTCATTTTTTCAGGTTTTTCAGGAAAAACAAAAAAAACTCCCCCCCCAAAATTGAAATTATGGCCTAAATTATGGCAAAGTAAACTTAGGCAAAAAGTGACTTAGGTGATTTTTTTAGGAAGATGACAATTTAGAGTTGTGAAAGGGACATCTGATTCATGACTACCATTGTTCAATCAAAACAGTGTCTATACAACCACCACTGAAATCATCACTACACTGAACAACTCCTGGACAAATAAAGGATTACACCATGTAGATCTAATAATTGTTTAAAACTGCATTGAGAACCCACTTTTGCCTCTAACAGAAAAATGTCGATGTAGTCTCGTGGAGAGCTGGGGTCCAGATCGGGCTTGTGTCTCTGGACCTCCTCTCTGATAAAGGCCTCTATGGACTGGGCGTGCCTGAAAATGCCATTGTGCGGCCCGGGCATGTGTCTCATCAGCGCTGGGAAGGCGTCATACAGCTTTGGACAAACACAGTCGCTCATTCATTAAGAAGCACGAAAATATCTCACCTCAACACGACTGATGTGGAGTTTAACAACACACAAAAGGATCAGTAATTGCATTTTCTTAAGAATTTTCAAGAAACAAGAAGCAAACATACAGATTTTAGTCGTGCATTATCAAGACCAGCAATTTTGCATCGTTTTGGCATAGACAATACACTTCACATTTATTTCTGTGATGACTTTCTGTGGCTTTAATACTCACAAAAGCCCACACGGATCCTTCGAGATACGCAAGTTCATTTAGATCATAGAGCAAGTCCTGGAAACGCTGATTGCTGTAGTCGAACCTTCTGCCAAATACAATCTGACAGATGATGTTGGCCACTGCATTGTTCAGAAGTGGAACAGGGTCAAAGGGCTCTCCTAAAATTATAAAACAGTCAAATATTTTTAGTGTATATTATGACACTGCATTGTGGAAATTCATGTGAAAGTTTGAATATTGTGAATTTCCAAGCATGTGTCTCAGTGCAGTTCATCGGGTGGTGCTGCTCTACCACTGTACAATATAATAACATGTGATTCAGATTAGAATTGTAAATTGCATGTATGACCAAGCATGCATATTGACTTTGACAAACAGTTTTAAAATAAACTGAAATCAAAGTCTTTGAATTGACTGTTTGAACAGAGAATCCTCTTTGCTTCTCATTTGGGAGGCAGTGTTCACTGTGCACCTCTGTTCTTATCCATGGCGTCGTGCAGGTTGCGGCTCTCCTCACAGATCCTCTCCTCCATTGAACTCGTGGTGAGACCAAAGGCTCTCAGTGCTGCCATGGCAAAGCGCCGCTGCCTTCTCCAGACTTTACCGTTACTGAAGAACAAACCAGCTGAGGCAGAGAAGGAGACACATATTGTGAGACTCGTATTAATACAACTTTGCCTAAGCCTTAGGCAATATCAGCATCATCCTGAAAGAGTAACACGGTAGATCTTTGATAGCAAGTACTTATTATGTTTTTTAGGTGCTTACTGAACTGTAACATAACTAGATCTTCAACATACATTTGGTCAGTTGTAAAACTCCTACTTTGTTCAAAACTGCAGAACTAGTAGACACCACCTCTTCATTCATTTATGTTTTTTAAGTTTTGAATACATGGCAGGGCAAGACATTTTAACATGATTATGAGCTCAGAAAAGCCAATTTGCACTATATGTTGGGTGACACGGTTACGGGTTCGATCCCCGGGTCGCCTGGGCCTTTCTGTGTGGAGTTTGCATGTTTCCTTCCCATGTCTGGATGGGTTTCCCTCCTGTGGGTCACCACCTGCAGAGGGGTTCATAGGGTCTGGGTCTGGTGCACAGAGTAATGGGCAGAGCTGCCCCCGCGACCCAGATGGATTAAGCAGGAGGAAATGGATGGATGGATTACTCCTGCACCCCTGCTTTAATCTCCTAGATCAATGGCTCAATCTAACAAGTGGCATAAGAACATTTTAATTATGTCTAGAAATATATGTAGTTATTATTTATGAATTAAAGTGGCACAAAATTTCAATACAAAAGTTCTTGGTTTGTATACATACAGTGTTATTTAGCTTTTCTTATGTACCTGAGTTCCCAGAGTAGATCCTTGTTACCATGGGGCTATACGGTCGGTCCACAAAGTTTTCTGCTTGCGTCACAAGTGTTTCCTTCACCATTTTAAATCCACACACAAACACGCTCTTGTCCCGGCCCACACGGATGCAGTACACATTCCCATAGACTTCAGCGAGCTGTGAAGTCAGAGAATGGGTGATCTGTTATGCAGCATGTGACTCTGAGGCATGTTCCCCAGGGAAACCCACACAACATCATTTATATATACATATGTTTTATTTACATTTCTAGAATGGTTCATATGTACATTTAGACTAATGTACATTTTTATTAGATTTTTTGTAAGAGACTCCCATAACATAGAAAACATGTTAACTTATATTTGAAAAGCAAATGTTGATGTGCAAATGTACAATCATCTAAAAGTAAAACTGTACTCAATTATATAAAAAAGTAAATCTTAAAAATGTAACATTTTAGACTTTGTTAAAGGCTCTAAATCTCAATCATGATTAATGTTTTTGTTTAGAGGTGAATGCAGTAAATATAGACTGTAGAGGTTCTTTATAGCCTATAGAACGATACTGTCTTGTTTTAAGCAGCGGGCTTACCTTGGTAAGGTAGATGTGAGGCTGTTTTGGTTCAATGTTAAAAATACTTCCGATCAGGGGAAGAGGTCGGGGCCCAGGTGGAAAATTTGGTGGATCCTTATTTCTTATTAGGTATACAATTAGCAACACAGAAAAAAACACAAACAGGATTCCCCTCACTTCAAAACATGAAAACAAGTCAGATATCTGCATTGTCAGGCGCAAGGAAGAACCACAGGAAACCACAACTACATCAGCCACACAGACTAGACTAGACTGGTGACTTATGGTATGTAGATTTAATAATATTAGTCAGTGGGGCCTGCCCATGTCTCACTGACCAACTGAGCAGGGACAATGGAGTATTTTTATTTATGGATAGCAATGCACAGACTTCATTTATAAAAAAAAAAGTTAAAGCAGACACACTGTACCTTGTTGACATATTAGCTATTTTACATATGTTGGTTGTAGGGCTGTCACAATGAAAAAAAAATTAAGCAAGATATATTGCTACTGCACGATAAAATGTTACTTTATGCAAATGACATAAAAACAAAGCAAGAAAATCACAGTAAACTATTTAAACTAGACATTATCATAAACGCTACAACAAATAGGGTCTAAATAACAGAATGAACCAATTATCATGTATAAAAGTTACTTATGCAACCCTGTACTGCTCATAACATTGTCATTGGTAAAAGTTTTAAAAAATTGTAAGAAATGCAACAAATATTACTTCTGTGGTAAATGCTGAGAAATCTAACCTTTGAAATATATAATTACAATATTACATGAATAGGCTACACAGCTTTGATAATAGTGTTGCTGAAGAAGGAAGTGTCATATTTTTAAGAGATTACATTTTTTTTTTCTAATGGAGATAAATAAGAAAATGTGGTGTTTACAGAATCATCATTAAGAAGAGCAAATTGTAGCCTGTAATATCTGAGAAAATTCATATCTTATTATTTAACAACATGGTTATCTACAATAACAACACCACAGCAAGACAAATAAGGAGCTAAACAAACACATATCTAGGCTACCACTAGATGGAGTCAAAGAATGATTTCTCGCTGATTGTAATTCCAAAAGGAATACATTTTATTAAATGTTTACAGGTTTACATTCACTTCTTTATGGTATTTGTCTAGTTTGACAAAACAATCCGTAGACTGGATAGTGCATTAGACTAGCGCACTTTAGCGTGGAGCTTGAAGGGGTGTGGCACACGGGTGGCCCCAGTCACCCCGTCGGTCCTCAGTTCTTCTCCGTCCAATATGTAAAATGAAAACTTCTGCAGCAAACCAACAATAAACAGGAACAGCTCCATTTTAGCGAGGCCTTCTCCAAGACACACACGTTTACCTGGAAAAACAGACACCACTGTGATAAGTCTACAGGCCGACTGAGACTATAGAGCCACAGGCCCATAACTGTATCATACATATTGACCAAAAATGAACTTTGACAAGTACAAGTGCTCGACTAGAGGGCAGAAGCAGACCGAACACTTGTGTTAACAGAGATAAATCACATGTGGGTCACCTGCTGAGAAAGGCAGCAGAGCGTCTCTCTTCCTAAACTTTCCGTCTTTGTCCAGGAAGTGTCCAGGGTTAAACTCGTCCGGAGTGTCCCACTCATTCTTGTCAAAGAGCACAGAGTGCAGCATGGGCATGATGCTAGTCCCCTGGAACACACACTGCATACTTAAAGGTGCACTATGGAACTTTTCCTGTGGAGGGTGCATCTCCTGCTAGTCTTTGTGGAGATATTATTGCTTTGTGTGGAATGCCCTACAGTATTTTATGGTGGTTTAATTGCAAAATGAATCTTGTATTACAGTAGCTTTCGTCAGTCTGCCCCAGTCTGCCCCAGGGCAGCTGTGGCTACAATAGTAGCTTACCCCCACCGGGTGTGGGCTGAAATAATAATGCCCTGTAAAGAATCTTTGAATGTCCAGAAATGCAAAATATATAACACCAATGCATTATTATTATCGTTATCATTATCATTAGTATTATTTTATTTTATTTTATTAATTTTTTTTGTTTAAAAAGAAATTGTCCCTTGCTCTGTACCTTTGGAATGAAGTATCCTCCCAGAGTGGTGTCTTTAGAGGCCAGTCTCATGGCATTTAGGGGCACTATGTCCCCTACTCTCTGGATCTCATGGACCACTGCGTCGGTGTAGGGCAGGTTGGCTCGGTCCGCCATTGTGGGCAAACGACTCTGTCCAATCACTCGATCTATTTCTTCCTGGACCTTTTCTGAAAATGTAACATAGGAATTCATGAAAATAATCTATTTTAAAAGAAAGTGTTTATGCCTATTTAAGCCCACAGCTACTAAGCTCCTTACCCTGCACTTCAGGGTGCTTTATGAGGTAAATCAGGGACCACTGTAGAGTGGTGGAGGTGGTCTCTGTCCCAGCTAAGAATAGGTCCATGGCACAATAAGCCAAATTGCTCTCATCAAAACCAGCATCAGAGTCTTTATTCTGCAAGGACAGAATCCATAATGTGAGATGTTCCCCACACAAACCCAATTAAATAAAACAGAACACACTTAATGTTAATCTGACAAATGCCTTTGTACTACGTCTGTTAAACTGCTCCACACACAGATGAATCATTCAGTGTAAGCTGGTATACGCTTAAGTAACTTTAAAGTAACTGGTATATGCTTAAGTAACTTTAAAGTAACTGGTATCGCCTAAGTAACTTTAAAGTAACTGGTATACGCTTAAGTAACTTTAAAGTAACTGGTATACGCTTAAGTATCTTTAAAGTAACTGCTATATGCTTAACAGTAACAGCAAGTAACAGGTTACTTAAGAACGGGTCAGTGGTCAGTTGGTTATGGATGAAAACGTATGGATGGAAATTCACTTTTTGCATCTCAGTGATGAAGGAATCAATGTAGTCGCGAGGATTACTGGGATCCAGGTTCTTCTTGTGGTTCTCCACCTCCTCAGTGATGAACTCAGTGACCTTCACAATGTTCTCAAACATTCTGTTGTGTGGACCAGGTAAGTGCTTCATCAGCCAGGGGAAAGACTCGTAGAGCTGTCAATAAAAACACAGACTTAATCATTAAGAAATCACATTATTCTAGACCTATAATGTTTACCTGATCAGGGACAGACAAAATCCACACTTTTGTGATGTGGCTGGATACATCTACTTTAAATATTTTGGAAATTATCAATAGATCAGTGGTCAAGTTCAATTAATTTTGCTTTAGTAGATTTTTCATAAAAATACCATTATCTTTAATTAAACTTGAATTGAAGAATACTGACTCAGTTGATAGTGTGGCAGTAATATTTTGGTTCCTGCTTGTTTTTGTTTTCTAAGGTTTGGTTAGTAGAGGTTTTTTTGATTTTTGTGTATGTCTGTGGATAACATTCTGACTATACCTGAGCCCACACTGTGCCTTCTATATAAAGAGTTTCAGACAAGCAACGGAGCGTAGTCTGAAATCTATGGTCGCTGTAGTCAAAACGTTTCCCCATCACCAGCTGACAGATGATGTTGGACACAGCGTTATTGAAAAGACCAATGGGACTGAACGCCGCTCCTAGAGGAGAAAATAGATATTTTAAACAAGCATTATAGAGTATAGAGTTTTCCCCTTCGAAAGAAATATACCTGAGAGAGAAACAGGTATACAAACCAGTCTCTGCTCAAGTGCATATCATTTAATGAAAGACCTTTGTAGCTTTGTATCTCTTCCCCCAGGTGCTGGATCTCCTCACAGATGCACTGCTCCATGGTGCTTTTGCCCAGGCCGAAGCTCCTTAAAGTGGACAAAGCAAAACGCCTTTGTTTTCTCCACTTTTCTCCATTGCTCATGAAGAGACCTCCTGCAGCAGAATACTAATTATTTAACTAACTAATGAATTAATTAACAAATTAACTAACTAATACTAATACAATTTTTTCTGCTTTGAGCCTTGAGGACAAATGTTCCCTTGCTCAGTATAAAATAATGTATGTAATAAGTAATAAGTGTGGTTGGTGCACAACAGAGTGGGTATGTCCTGACCTCCTGTTGATGAGTAGAACCTTTCGACCATTGGGCTAAAGGGACGATCCACAAAGATGTCAGCTTGGTTCAGTAAAGCTTCCTTCACCATCTTGTATCCACAGATGAACACAATCTTATCGCTGCCAAATCGAAAGCTGAAGACATTTCCATAGATTTCAGCCAACTGTGTATAAACAGTAACTGTAAACCACAGGGTACAGTGTATAGCTGCAGTTCAGAGTTCACAGATTCATGAACATTTGTGTGGAGCATGAGTTTGGGACTAATACTACTAATAATACAACTAGTACTACTAATAATTTAGTGAAATTGTGCAAATATCATTCTGAATCTCACCTTAGAAAAGCTCAAATGTGGAAATCTAGGGTCAGAATCAAAAAAGTTTCCCAAAAGAGGCAGAGCCTGTGGTCCAGGTGGGTAATTTGGAGGATTCCTGTTTTTAACATAATCTGCTATCAGGATGAAAATCACCAAAAACAGCGTAATTGATTTAAAATCCAAACTTAGCAGGAAACTGCTGAGCCACATGTTGAAACCCAGAGAGAGATTCCAATGTCCTACAAAGATAAATAAACTTGACTGAGCATTGCATAACTTGAGCTCCACCTACATGGGCTTTGGGTATGAAGTTTAACATAAAATCCATATGTCTGAGTTTAAGCACAGACATAATAAAAATAAATACATAATTAGTGAAGTGAAGTAAAATATTACAAATAATACTGTAATATGTTGCTAATATAGGTATTGTTGTATGCAGCTATTTTGAGTGTCCCTTTACTATGACCGTGTAATTGGGCCTGCTCATTTTTTTATTTTTTATTTTTTTTTTTTCCAGAAAAACCTGACATCTTTTATGTTGTAAATTACAGTTCAAGTTCAATACAATACATTCAAGGTGCAGTCTGAGAATAAGCCACGGTTCAAATTACATAATGGTGACTAAGCACTCAAAAGCAGGTGAAAGAAGAAGGAGGTAAAGTTCACGATGGGTGGACCACACAGATTTCCACTCTGTGAGAGTTCCCAGGGTTATTTCAGGTCCAATGTACTTTCAGGCAGAAGGTAGGTGCCCAGACAAGCCCAGACAAAGCTTCAAAACACTCTGGATAAAGAATAATAAAGGTGATTTTAACTGTTCAAATGAAAGTTAAACTGATATCTTATTGACATTGTGTAGAACAACTAATGACATTTCTGAGCAGCATCTTATCTGTTTTTCCAACTGGTCTATAAGACTTTATCTTATGTCTTTATCAGTTCAAACATAAAGGTCAATTTATGCTTGCAACTCTAATTAAATGGGTTTGGATCTTGAACCTTAGTAGTTTATGGAACTAATTTACTAATAAATATTGTATTAATTCCCTCCTGTGGGCTCACCACCTGCAGAGGGGTTCATAGGGTCATAGGTGCCCCCGCGACCCAGCTGGATTAAGCGGGAGAAAATGGATGGATGGATATTGTATTAATATCCATTATAGTTCTGAATTGGTCTAGGCATGTGCGGTCCTATTTTTTATGTGGTTTAAATCTATGACCTATTAGCTATTTTCCATATGTTGGTTGTAGGGCTGTCGCAATAAAAAATAACGTTGTATTTCTTCTTACAGGTGCTGGTGCTTTTGCCCAGGTCAAAGCTCCTTAAAGTGGACAAAGCAAATCATCTCTGTTTTCTGCACTTCTCTCCATTGCTCATGAAGAAACTTCCAGCAGCAGAATTATCAGAAATTGGTATTAGTAGTTGTTTTGTCCTTATATTAGTTCTATTATTTCCCTCTGTGGTCATTTTAAGTAAATTTTATTGTAGGTGCTCGCCTCTAGTGGTTAAGTTGGTTAGTTCGAGCAGCCAGAAAAGCACGTGACAGCAGCAGTGAGCAGTCTGTCACAGTCCACTACTCCATCCATGGTAATCCTTCAAAATGTGGCATTGGCGTAAAGTATATTTTATTTCTCGTTGTGTTTTGCATGGTTTTTCAGATATATTGCACATCTTGGTTGCATTTGCCGAAGTTTGGGTAGACATGTGTGTACATTTGTGTTCCGCTGAATTTAAGGTGTTTGCTTGTTGAATGGTTGTAGAACTGATGAAGTTCTGTTTCTGTTTTGATCCGATCTCTTTTGATTGAGATCTTGTTGACACTAGCTAAAATTCCACTTTTCATACAAGAGGAATAACAGCATAGTGAAAAGCCAGCTCTCATCTGATGAGGAACAACATCGTGTTTATGTTATGGAGGATGAAAATCTATCCCAATGTGAGACGAAATCACAACTGCTTCAAGTAGATCTTCACACAAATCGTTAACCAGTGCAGCGGTAGCACATGCAAGAGCTCACATGGAAGTACCAAAGGCACGTCTCAAGTTTGCAAGTAAGGAAATGGAGCTTAATATGCAGAAGGCATGCCTTGAAGTGGAGATGTTGGTCTGCTCTATCCTGCTCAAAGACTTGAAAGGCAAGAAAATACCCCAGTGGACAACAAGACAAGGGTGTCATAGTCTATGTGATTCTAGATGAACAAAGCAACAGGGCTTTGATTTGTCCTGAGTTTTTCAAAATGTTTAATCTTCAAGCACTCCAATGACCTCCAAATGAGGACTCCAAATGACCTGCACAGGACTGACTAGGAACATAGGTCATACAGCCTTAGGCTTGTAGATTGAGTCACTGTACGATAAAACAGTATAACCTTTGGCAATTCTACTGGAGTGGGTAGATATACCAGCCAACAGAGCAGAGAAACCTACACCCAATGCTGCTGTTTATCACATCCATCTGAAACGCATCGCACACCTTATCCCAGAAATAGATGTCTAAGGTCTTATCTTGTTACTGCTCGGCTGTGATGCTATCAGTCTTCTTAAGATACATGAGAACATCAATAGTCCCCCTGATGCTGGACAGATGTTTCTGTACACTATGCTCGCAACTTGGTTGTGCCGCTCCATGTAAGCTTTCCCTGCAGCATCTTACACCCTGCAGTTATGTGCTGGACTGTCTCAGGAGCCTCTTTGC
>KN509415.1:13445-26503 GCA_000787155.1 Scartelaos histophorus
TGCATACAGTCGGTGCTGTATTTGTATATATTTATATATGTGTGTGTGTGTGTGTGTGTGTGTGTGCGTGCGTGTGTGTGTGTGTGCAGAAGAACTTGCATGCGTACAGAAAACAAGAAGTTTGCAAGAAGTTTGCTCAGTACAGTCCACACAGATATCTGGACCCTTTCATTGATTCTGACCATTTCCTCAGAGTTTGAGGTTGCATTTGACAAGGAGAACTTAAAACTGAAGAACAGAATCCAA
This sequence comes from Scartelaos histophorus, assembly GCA_000787155.1. NCBI lineage: Eukaryota > Metazoa > Chordata > Actinopteri > Gobiiformes > Gobiidae > Scartelaos > Scartelaos histophorus. The sequence goes on from KN509415.1 coordinate 13,692, forward strand.
TAATTATTCCAGACAAACATCGCATTGCTCTGCTGCTGGTCCGGCACTTTCACGAGCAAACACTACAGCACAAGGACGCCTGTTCACTGAATGTGCTGTCCTATCAGCTGGGTACTGGATAACAGGAGTGAAGAAATGTCTTAGTAGTCTAATACACCATTGTGTGACATTTTGAAAGTTATGCACCCCAATCATGCAGAACAGGGCTGATCTGCCCACTGTCTTTTGAGCCTCCATTCACCAACATGGGGCTTGATGTGTTTGGACCATGGACCAAGGGTCCGTCGGAGGAGGCTTTGCATACAGCAAAAAATAGTCTGTTATTTTTTCCTGTATGACAGTGCGAGCAGTCCACATAATTGAAAGGTAATTAAATCTCTTGAGACTTCAAGCTTGATCAATGCTCTCAAGTGATTCCTAGCAATACGAGGCCCAGTCAAACCAAGGGAAGCACTTTGTTGAAGCTTTTGTTGCACTCAAGATCCCTTCCAACATTGATGTTACTACAGTGAAAAAGTATTTAAAAAGTAGTATAGTAGTAAAGCTGAGAAAGACTGTTCCTGGATTTCAACCCTCCCCATGCATCTCCCATGGGCAGATCTTGGGAGAGGATGATTGGGGTAGCTGGAAGAATTGTGGACTCAATGTTTCTTCACCTTGGATCAACAGAACTCACTCATGAGATACTTACCTTGCTGATGGCTGGGGTGGCAGCTATTATTAATGCAAGACCTCTGGTGCCTGTGTCCACCGATCCAACCAGTCCTATTCTATTCTATTTACCCCATCCACTCTGTTGACTGAGAAAACAGGCATTCCATCCAAGGACTCTAAAGTCAAAGATCTTCACAAACAGTAGTGGTCTCAAGTCCAACATCTAGCACAAATCATTTGGAACAAATTGAGGAAACAGTAAATACTCACACCCTAGGACCAGGAACCAATAAGTATTGTGTCACTCAAGGACCAGCAACTAAAGAGAAACGAGTGGCCCTTGGGGCTAGTCACTCAAGTTTTTTCCTGGCAAAGACAATATGGTATGCAAAGCTGAGGTTAGAGTTTTCTGAGAGGATGGACCTAAAACGTTTTTGAGACCTTTATCAGAACTTGTTCTTGTTGCATCTTGAAAGTTACTGTTGTGTATTATTGATGTTCTAAATGTTTATGGTGTATAGTGACATTCACCATGTCAGACGGGGAGTGTTCTGTTCTTGCATTAGTTCGATTGTATGTGGTGGTCATTTTAAGTAATTTTACAGTAGGTGCGGACCTCTAGTTAGTTAAGTTAGTTAGTTTGAGCATTCAGAAAAGCATGTGGCAGCTGCTGTGAGCAGTTTGTTATAGTCCACTGTGTGTCGAAATGTGGCATCAGCTGTATGTATGTTTTATTTCTCTTTGTGTTTTTCATGATTTTATAAATATATTGCACAATCTGGGTTGCATTTGTCGAAGTTGTAGTAGTTGCTGTAGTTTTGTTACTGTTTTGAGTCATAGTTTCACATCAAGATACAATACAGTAAATCAAAAAGAAGACTGATCCTTTCATCTACACATATGTCTTCTGCTTGTTTGTTGAGATCCTGCTGACACCATCTGATCTCAAATTTGACTTTTTATACAAGAAGAAGAACAGCATAGTAGTCCTTTGTAATATTTGACACACATTTGAAAATTGGACTTGGTAAAACAGTATCGGTTATAACAAAAGAAACAAGAAAAGAATACCCTAAATGGTAATAGGAAGGAGTGTATCGATTCATCCTTTGCTCCCACCAGCCAAATACACTTTTTATTACTTCTTTTGATTGCTGAGAACTGTCCACATGAGCTGGTTTTACAGTTGTACCCTTGCCAAACTCAATGAAATAAGATAAGATAAATTTTACTGTCTCAAAGGGGACATTTGTCTTGGGCTCACTGCCCACAGCTTAAAAACATAGTTACACCCCCACATCACATGACAGTCAGACAACAGTCATAGCTCAGCATAAGATACACATGTGTCCATTATTAATGTCCGCTGTCCATTTGTGCACTGCACAACCATAAAGTGTCTAAGTTATTGCACCAGCCCTATTGCACAAATATAATTAACAACAACTGTAAGTTCACACATTAAACTAGCAAATTCAAATGAAGCACACAACTAATACTAATTTTTCTGCTTTGAGCCTTGAGGACAAATGTTCCCTTGCTCAGTATAAAATAATGTATGTAATAAGTAATAAGTGTGGTTGGTGCACAACAGAGTGGGTATGTCCTGACCTCCTGTTGATGAGTAGAACCTTTCGACCATTGGGCTAAAGGGACGATCCACAAAGATGTCAGCTTGGTTCAGTAAAGCTTCCTTCACCATCTTGTATCCACAGATGAACACAATCTTATCGCTGCCAAATCGAAAGCTGAAGACATTTCCATAGATTTCAGCCAACTGTGTATAAACAGTAACTGTAAACCACAGGGTACAGTGTATAGCTGCAGTTCAGAGTTCACAGATTCATGAACATTTGTGTGGAGCATGAGTTTGGGACTAATACTACTAATAATACAACTAGTACTACTAATAATTTTGTGAAATTGTGCATCATTCTGAATCTCACCTTAGAAAAGTTCAAATATGGAAATGTAGGGTCAGAATCAAAAAAAGTTTCCCAAAAGAGGCAGAGCCTGTGGTCCAGGTGGGTAATTTGGAGGATTCCTGTTTTTAATATAATCTGCTATCAGGATGAGTCACATGGGCTTTGGGTATGAAGTTTAACATAAAATGCATTTGTCTGAGTTTAAGCACTGAAATAATAAAAATAAATACATAATAAGGAAAGTAGAGTAAAGTATTATAAATAATATAAATTACTGTATGCCGCTATTTTGAGTGGCCATTTACCATGACCATGTAACTGGGCCTACTTAATAATTTTCTTCAGAAAAAGCTGACATTTTTTATGCAGTAAATTACAGTTCAAGTTCAATACAATACATTCAAGGTGCAGTCTGAGAATAAGCCACGGTTCAAATTACATAATGGTGACTAAGCACTCAAAAGCAGGTGAAAGAAGAAGGAGGTAAAGTTCACGATGGGTGGACCACACAGATTTCCACTCTGTGAGAGTTCCCAGGGTTATTTCAGGTCCAATGTACTTTCAGGCAGAAGGTAGGTGCCCAGACAAGCCCAGACAAAGCTTCAAAACACTCTGGATAAAGAATAATAAAGGTGATTTTTATGTATAGTCCTATTTTTGACATTGTCTATATCTGGTTTGCATATTGTTTATTATACTCTCCAATAGTTTGTGTGCTGACACATGATTTTCATTATAAATTTGAAAAATGTACTCAGGCCTCCTCTTGGTATTTATCTTATGAAAGGAGAGTGATAATGCAATTCCAAAAAAAAAAAAAAAATGCTGACATTTTCTCATATTAAAGCTACCACATAAACCACTGGTGCATTGGTGCTTGTGATTTATCCTATGGAGAGGCTTCAAATAGCAAGGAAACACGTATAGGTACTCTGAAATGCATGTGATTAGCAACAAGTCAAGACTTTTGGCCTGGTCATCCACAATATTTTCTGCTTCTCATTTGGCCCCTGGAAAAAAAATAATTGTCCACCCCTATTATAGATGTATCTGTGATTTTTAACTTTGTCATGTGAAGGATTTTGTGACCTGTGAAAAGTGCTGTATAAATAAACTTTACTTATTTACTTTATCAGAAAAGCAAGGTAAGAGGCAAAGGTTTGTTAAATGGCACTGGGCAAATATTTATTGTTAGATAAGTCAGATCCACAATGAACTTAGTGCAGTATGTATTGTAACCGCAGCATTAGGTCAAGTAATAAATCTGGTTCAAACTGTATGCCGTGTGAATTTTCAACCTAAAATCATTCTCTCAAAAATGTAATTTAATATTGAATAAATTACACTAAAATGCATGACATATTTTTGCTCATTTATTTAAAGTACAATGATTGCTGTCTTTGTTTGCGCTGTGAATTCATGTTAACTTAAAAGCCCATACATGTATGCTGGCATTATATTACTGAAGGTGTTGATAATGGCAATACATTTTCCATATTTTTTAACATGTCTAGCGTGGCACAGCCATCATCCGAAACTGTTCAGGGTTATTTGTGAATCCCTGGACTCCGACGAGACTGGGCATCTCTCCAGGGACCGGGGTGAGGGTGAAGCGCTGCATTATTGCCGAGAAGAACAGGAACAATTGCATCTTAGCAAGGTACTCCCCCACACATGCACGCTTACCTGCAGAGAAATCATATTCCTTTACAAGCAATAATTAAGACAGATTTATCTTGGCCTGTTTCTACATCTTATTAGCCAATCACAGCCTCCCTTTACCTCTCAACCAATCTCCTCTCTCACCATTGTTTGTTTCAACATCATTCTGCAAGCCTCTGTAGCAGCAGTCGACCCATCTGCCTTCTCAAACTTTTTTTCTTCTCCTTCCCATCAGTGGAAGTAGAAATATTTTCCAAACAACTAACAATACAGTCTCCAATATGGACAGGAGGATGCATTTACTGAGCTAACAGACATAATTACATAAACTTCCAAACTGTATTTGCATGCACATTCATAATATGTGAGAAATATACCTGCAGAAAATGGTAGAAATGCATCTCTTTTCCGGAAACGTCCCTCTGCGTCCAGAAAGTGCCCAGGATTAAACACATCAGGCGTCTCCCATTCGTTCTTGTCAGACAGCACGGATGAAAGATTTGAGGTTGTGAGTGTTCCCTGAAAGAATGCATTAAGTATTTTACAAACAATGTATTAATTGTTTTTTCTAAAAGCCTTATTTACATGTTATCTTTGTGTTTTCAGGTTTTCATATTTCATTTCCTTTTTAGGCCTCCTGCTAAAATCAACTTTACATGCAAATGATATGGTCTAAATGTACTACAGGCCCTTAATGTAAATGGTGCTGATGACAAAACAACAAAAAAGCAACCTACATTGAACACTTCTAATTCCAAAATTATTTACAAACATAATTCAGTCACAAATTACCTTGGGTATAAAATATCCACCCACAGTGGTGTCTTTACTGGCCATTTTGGGGAATCCCAGAGGCACAATATTTGCAAACCTCTGCACCTCGTGGATCACTGCGTCTGTGTAGGGCATGTCAAGGCGGTCTGTGATGGTGGGCTGTCGAGACTGTCCGATCACAGAGTCTATCTCTGCCTGCACTTTGGCTGAGAGACAAAGACAAACCTGTCAAAGCATAAACTGGAAAGTCTGGTTTAAATAACATGCATGAGTATTACATACATAAATACATGAGTAATCGCTATAAAATCATTCCCATTTACCCTTTTTTATTCAAAAAGTAGACCAATATAAAGTCTAAAGTATTTTTTTTGTTTTCAATTGTTTATTGATAATTTTTCTTAAAAATAGGGAGGATCCTCCTCCCTTCTGGAAATAGTTGGTTACTGTGGCAACGCCCCTCTGCACATACCCTTTTGTGATCATATTATAATAATGAATATGGTGTAAGCGTCACTTATTGTTTAGGGACAGAAGCTGATGTCACACCAGCTTCGTGTTTTATCTGTGTTGTTTATTGTGCAGTAACAGATCTTTGAAGTAAAAGCTCCAAAACCCCTCAGTGGTCTTATATTTATGAAGAACTGACCCTGTATCTCTGGGTAGTTCATCATGTAGACCAAGGACCAGCGCAGAGTCCCAGTAGTTGTCTCAGTCCCAGCTTCCACCAGGTCTAAAGTGCACACCAGCAGAGTGTCCAGATTAAAGCCAGCAAGGGGGTCCTCCTTCCTCTAATCAAATAAAATGTATGAATATTGACACTAAACCATTCTAACATCATGTCATGTCATATCGGTTCATATCAAGGCATTAGATAAAGTAGAATTAAGAGTCAGTAGGCTACGTTCACATCATTAACATTTTATGAAATTAAAAAGAAGGGTTTTCATTCACAATATTTTCACATGTAATTTCTCACCAGGAGTGGTCCATGATAGCTATAAAGAGTAGTCATCTGAACAATTATGGCACCATTAAATGTTAAACACGATCCTTTACAGTATCATAATCACATTCATTATTTGGCCATAACCAACCAAACCAGAACATATTCAATTTAATAATAGTGATTGTACTGCCCCTAGAAATAACATAATGAATTTAGGCTTGTAATTTTCAAGCGATTGTCTCACCTTCTCCACCTCTCCCAGGTAAACGTCGATGTAGTCGCGTGGGTCATCCAGGTTTACTTCCTCCTGGTGTTTCTTTATTTCTTGCATCAGAAAGTCCAAGACCTGAAAGTAGTTCTTGTGGACTTTCTGATGCGGGCCGGGCAAGTACTTCATCAGACCAGGGAACACATCATACAGCTGAGAAAAGATACAGAGGTGAATGTTCAAAAATTATACTCAAGAATATTTATTATAATATTTATTACTTATTATCAACACTTGACTTAACAGCTATTAGACAAATGTTAGTGTTAACCATATGGGACCACTAAAAGGAAAGAGAAAACCAGATGTGGGGGCTGTGTCCTGATGTACTGCATGCCTGAGTGGGGGTTCGATGAGGACATTCCTTTAACTAATCTAATACAAAATTCGAACAAATGAAGTACACTTTATAAAGTATAGGCCCTATGCAGATATACAAATTTGAAAACCAGCTTTATTGTTAAAAAAAAAAAAAAAGCCTGATGTAATATAGATTTGGATCAAATAATGTTAGCAAGGGTATAATGAATATTTTTACTCTTATGTGGTAATTATATTGTCCTTTCACATTGCATTTATACATTTTAAGACACATTTTAGCACACTTCTCAATCTTGTGTCTCATCTCATCTCTAGATAGCAGTTAGACATGGTTTAAGCCAATTCAAAAAACAGCAGTGATAGCTCCACTGAATGTGCTTGGACTCAGGATTTACTTGAGCAATAGGAGAGCCAGCCAAACGAATAGCTTCAGAGTCCAGATGAAGAATCTTGCGAAATCTCTCATCTGTGTACTCAAAGCGGTGTCCAAACACCACTGAACTGATGATGTTGCCAACAGCATTATATAAAGTGATCTCGGGGTTGAATGGTCTCCCTGGAAACACATGACATGCATTTCACTGTAAGATAACTTAAAATAGAAATATATTATAATTTGTAATGATTTGCATTGCACATTTCATGTGCAATGGTGCACATGAAATACATAGTCAGCACACAGTTGGGCAGACACATTAAATATTTCCTTGACCATTTTTTTTTTTTTGATATAGTGTCTCAAAATAGTTATTACACACTGTTAAGATTTTATTAGATGTTAGGATGTGCACAGTATATCTACTCTCAAAAATGCAACTGAGAGGTCACATTGATAGAATCGAAATGTCAAAATATCTGATATATCTGAAATAAAAATAATTACACTATGCTGTTCAAACAGTATATTGAATATGTATTAATTTTTATATTTTTAATACATTTAAAAATCAACCTATAATCTTAAATACTGTACTACCTATTCTCTTCATCCAATTACCTTGCTCCTCTTTGAAGCTCTCGCACAGGAAATAACATTCTTGTACAATGTACTTTTCCAGGGTCCTCTGACCTTCTCCAAAATAACGTAGATGCATGTTGGTGAATTTCCTCTGATTCTTCCATAAGTAACCATTACTTAAGGCTATGCCTGTGGTAAGAGTTAGTTTATGATCAAATACAGCATTGCCACTATTATTATTATTATTATTATTATTATTATTATTATTATTATCTGGGATGACTGTATCGTTTTCTCACCCAGGCCTTTGAAAATAACATGAAATAAAGGAATTTGTGGTCGGTCCGTGAAGCTGTCCAGCTTTTCCACAAGAGACTCTTTAACCATCTTGTATCCAGAAATAAACACCATTTTCTCGAGACCTCTACGCAAACTGAAGATCGGACCGTACTGCTCTGCAAGCTGAAGAAAAGAATGTAAGTAAATTACATTATAACTTCCTACGCATTGTTTTTTTGTTATACATAGATCATCATTCAAACTCCTCTGTTCTGAGGGTTGCAGTAATGTTATAACTGATTTGTTTATTCTAATATTTAAGAAAATTGTTGTTTAAGCACTTCATTCTGACCTTGTTTATTGAGTTGAAGTCCAATCCGGTGAAGATGTTTCCAAAAAAAGGCACACCCGGTGGTCCTGGTGGAAAGTTGTGCTGTCTCCCATTTTTTACCACATCTACCAAAATTAAAATAGCAAAAATTAAAATGCACCAACCCCAAACATTCAAACACTCAAAAAGAGTTTGGAAAATCATGTTGTCTCCTCTGCTTCTGCAAAAGTAAATGAGCAGAGGCTGGGGCAATAAACAGGAATTGTTACATAAGGCTGTTAGTATTGTTAACCATTTGGGACCTCTGGTTGAGAAAGATAGGAGAAAGAGTAATGGCTGTTTCCTGATCCATTGCAGGCTTGGTGGGGGTTGGATAAGGACACAGATTCAGTCTTACAGATATGTTGTAGGAATACTTGACCTATAGGTGAAAGGTAATCGTTCGACCTTGTCTATCTGTTTTACATTACCTGCTACTGGGCTTAGCTTGTGTCATAACACTAAAGTAATCAGGCCACAGATAAGCTGCAGATCTTATTGTGGGGGTATGGAGTTATTAAAATGTCAAATCTACCTCTTCGTTTCTACCAACCTGACTAATCATATGTGGCAAAATTTTGCAGTGTCATCCTGTTGGAGAGCAAGGAGGTCAGCTGGAGCATAGTGGGGAAACACTGCTACCACTGATTGATTGCATCTGTTGGCCCTGCAGAGCTTGTTGAAATGCTGCAGGCAGGGCAATACCTTGGACACAGGGTATTTGCGCTTGCAAAGTCCGGGGTTGCCGAGACAGGGCATCAGCGTTCTTATTGCTCTTCCCTGACTGATACTTAATCGGTGAAAAATGCAGTGCAGGGGGGGCAGCCAACTTTGCAAAGCCTTCCACAAAGCGACGGTAGTAACTAGCAAATCTCAAAAAGGATTGCAGCTCCGTAGCTGTAGTAGGTATTGGCCAGTTAGCTACTACCTCGACTTTGCTTGGATCAGTGGCTACTCCCTTGTCAGAGATGACATGACCAAGGTAGTTCACCTCGGTCTAGAAAAAGCTGCACTTGCTCAACTTAACCTTCAGACCTTCCTTCTGCAGCCGACCCAGCAGCACGGCCAGTCTCTCCAAATGTTCCTTGACTGTGGACGAAAACACCACTATGTCATCCAAGTACAAGAGGAGAGACTTGGCACTGTTGGTCCCCAAACATCCGCTGCATTAGGCGCTGGAAGGAGCCCAAAAGGCATACGATTCCACTCGAAAAGCCCAAACGGTGTACAAAACGCGGTTTTATGGCGATCGCTCTCAGTGACCGGTACCTAGTTGTACCCGCTGGCCAAGTACATAGTTGAGAACCAACAAGCATCTGTCAGAGCATCAAGGAATTCCTCTATGCAGGGGAGTGGAAACGCATCCTTTTGGGTCTTACTGTTGAGCTGGTGGTAGTCCACACAGAGTCTGAGGCTTCCGTCCTTTTTCTGGACAAGCATGATGGGAGAGGCATAGGGACTAGCACTCTCCTGAATCACTTTGGCCTCTGAGAGCTTGTGGATATGCTCCTTCACATAGTCAGATGGTGGGATCCTGCGATAGCACTGCATGAAGGGGACATCGTCCAGTAGTGGGATGTCATGCGTCACCAGGTTGGTACAACCCAAATCCTGGTCATTGGCAGCAAACACAGATCTATACTGCCTGAGGAGTGACCTCACCTGGTCCGGCTCCGCACTGGACAGAATAGACCGATCCACCTGGTCAATGGGGTCTGTGGCTAGAGTACCGGCAGCATGTGACAAAAAGGTTGCCTTTACAGTGGGCTCCTCTGCCACATCTCCCGGTAGACTTACTACGTTCACCTGGTCTAATGTGCCTACGACAGTATGAGGGTACAGCAGTGCATCGTTGGTCCCTACATTGGTGACCGTAATATAAGCAGTCCCTCTAATAACTTGAACCAACGCAGGAGAGGCTAGCAACCCAGCAGGTAAGCCAGACTCCAATGGTTCAAACAGGACTGATGTACCACTGTACTGTTCTGAGCATGTAGTGGAAACAAACTTCATAGTTCCAGGGGGAATGCAGCAAGCCTTGTTTCCGCTTAACCTCACTCTCCCAGGTTGCATCTGAGCTTGTTCCTGGAGAGCGACATGACATTTCTGGAGAGCATCAACAAAGAAGGTAGGGGACGATGCTACGGGATCTGTATTAAACAGTGCAGACCCGTGCTGCCCAAAGCGCTCATGGTAGTACTTCCGGATTACATTCATTCCAAGAACACCAGGGACCTGTACCGGCATACTTGGTGGATTTGAGAGGAGCCAGTGCATTTAACACAGGTTAGGGTTCTAGAAATTCATCACTTAATTCTGGAGAGTGTAGACCATCTATAGCAGGTAGGTTAGTGATTGCAGTAGTAAGTGAGGGTAGATCAGTGTTCTTGATATTTCTGAAGAACATTGTTCAAGGTGTATTTGTTTGTGACACAGTGAGTTTAACACTGAAGGAGATTAAAATATGGTCACTAATGGGGAGATCAGCCGCTTTGCGAGCAAATGGTGAAAGACCTGAGCTGCAAACCAAAGCGGACATATGGACTTTAGAGTGAGTGGGAATGTCAATACCCTAACCCATGCCAAAACTGTCTAAACAAGATTTTTTTTAAAATCCTTGTTTGTGTTGCTAAGGTTATGAATATGAATATTAAAATCTCAGTAAAAGAATGTTGGGAGAGAGTACAGATGAGTTAAAAAGGTGGCAAAATCAGATATAAAGTCCAGGTTTGGCTTAGTTGGGTGATAGATAGCAGCAATGATGGTTAATGTAGAGCAAGAAATCTGCACTACCATAGATAATGAGGAAGCCAGCGCTGTGTGAGAAATATCTTTGTAGAATTTCATTGTTTTATGTGTCCTCTGTGTGTTAGTAAGGTTACGGGGGTAGAGTTGAAGGGACTGGTGAATGTGTGGTCATCACAGGGGTTAAAAGTGTAACCAGTTGTTCTTGTACTAAGAGCACCCTGCTGATACGGTGTTAAGACAGGGGGTATTCTTGGCATTCTTGTTGTACTGAAGAGCACCCTACTGATAAGGTAAAACAGGGGGTGCTGTAAAACTTAGCCATGTTTACCATTGCATAATTAAAGAAAAACAAGGGGTGCTGTAAAACAATGAATGCTCTTCAAGGATGCCCAGGTATATAAGGGACCTGATACCACTGTACTATAGAGACGGTTTGTTAGAGACTGTGTTGAAGAGGAGACAACTGAATGATGACCTGTATCTGCATCTGCTTGAGTCAGAATTAAAGTGACCATACGCAACTACATCAAGTCTCCTGGACTCTTGTTTTTGATCGCCTTAAAAAGCTGACAACTGCCAAGGACAAGACTTTGCAACTGTCCTGGAGTAGTATCGCAAGACCTCCTCCATGACCCCATACTCACAGCTGGGAGATGTAAACATAACCAGATGGACAGGTGTCATTCAGCTGAGAAAAGTAATTTGGCTGTTGCCACATTTCCGTCAGACATATGAAGTCTAATTTGCGATTGAGGATGATATCGCGGATAAGATGGCCCTTACTGATAGGCAAGCAAACATTCAGAAGGGAGTGGTCCTGCTTGACAACCTGTTTGCTGCTAGCAGATCTAGCCAAGTGGTCACATAGTGGTCTGACACAGACCAGATGGAGTTTCTCTGTGTTGCTTTGCCCAGGTGCAGGCCATGTCAGGACCCTCAATACCTCCAGCGGGTGATAGATTATATCCTTGAGAAGATACTGAATGCTGATGGTGGCTCAAACTGGTGGAAGCAGCAGTAGATCGGCAGTGGAATATTCAGTAGAGACTGTTGACTTGTTGATTGATCAGACTGTACAGGATAACCCATAGTATCACGGTGATGGAGTGAAGTTGACCGGAATACACATTGCCAGAGGAGTTGGGCAGCTACGATTATTTGAATTTGAATTTATTCATGGAAAACCCCTTGAGATGCAGCGTCTCATTTTCAGGGGGGACTAGGGACATAAGACATAAAGTTACAAACACATAGTACCAACAACACATACAACATGGTAATACATGCACACACGTACAGGACAATTTTGCTCACATCCCTCCACATCCCCCATAGTCTCATCTCATGTAATCATTAACATAAACACAGTGTTAGTAGAATCAAAAGCAGTGACAGTCAGTTTTCTAGTCTGTTAGGGGGCCTTAAAGCGAAAGGACCTCCGACCCGCCTCCTTATGGACGGGAGGTACAGTAAAAGTTATATACTGAGAGTGTCGAAGAGAGTAGACTGTAGTAGATTGGGCAAAAAAACATTTCAAATATGATGGAAAGTCAAAATAAATACAGTTAAAGATAAACTGGAACCATTGGAACTGTCATCTTTTTTCAAGCTGTAACCAGTCAAGTTTGAGACCCTTGTCCTGTGGATCTGAGCTACCCGTTGATTTGAGCTACCTAGCACTACTGCGCATGTGCAGAAGTGGTGTGATATTTTAAATGACCATCAATTTGAGCTACCCGAGGCAGAAGTGGAGTAACAAGTAACATTTTAAAAGTGTATTGATTTTATTGTATGTTACGCATGTACATGTGACCAGTTACACATGTAAGCAACAACATATGTATGTTAGATTTGCGTTTGAATACATGTCAGATAATTGAATTGTTTGGATTTAATATTTGATT